>OY856187.1:211848101-212063504 GCA_963693315.1 Diogma glabrata
TATATATTTATGATTATAAAAGATTATTTTATAAGATTATAAAAAAAATCAAGATACTTAAACAACCCTCATATATATATATATATATATATATATATATATATATATATATATATATATATATATATATATATATATATATATATATATATATATATATATATATATATATATATATATATATATATATATATATATATATATATATATATATAAATATATTTATATATATATATATATATATATATATATATATATATATATATATATATATATATATATATATATATATATATATATATATATATATACATATATATATATATATATATATATATATATATATATATATATATATATATATATATATATATATATATATATATATATATAAATTAGAAACTTTTGATTTTTAATAAAAGCAATAAATGATCTAATTGAGAAGAAAGAACTTCTGTTCTGATTATATAAGAGAATGATTAAAACAAATTTATTTTTCTTGTTTATTTTGTTTTTTTTTTGCAATCTAGTATATGGCATCCCATTTCATTTAATTAACTAAATTCAACTAAAAAAATTTTTGATTTTTGAGAATAAAAAATAGAAAAGCAATGTGATTGAAATTTTAAAAATAATTTTAATACAACCAAAACAATTGGATGAATACTACAATAGTGTATCGATTAATGATTATTCTTTATAGGAAAATTTTCATAATGCAAGATGTTAAGTTCCCGTGCAAAGGTCTCCATGCATTTTTTGTTATATTCAGCAATGGCGATAGTATTTCTCTTGGGTTTCGATTGTTTTGTAATACCGGGGTTTACACGTTTCTAGTTAAACTGCAATTTAAAACTGGGCTCCAATATCAAAATAACTCAAATTTGTAGATCAACAACAATGACAAATATCTTTTATTCTCTTCCATTTATTAACATCAGCTTTATTTGTATGTTTTTTTCATAATAATAGTATGTTTTATTGTATTGGTTTCCAACATATAGCCTAATGAACCTAACCTATTTTCTAATGAAAATTTTCCTATAAAAAAATTATCATTATTCAATTGCTATGAAGTATGATTCCAATTGGTCAAATTGTTTTGGTTTTATTAAAATTATTTTCAAATTATAATCACAATAGCTTTGATACTTTTTGTTTAAAAAACAAATTTTAAGTTAAATTCTCTTATTTCTTTTAGTTGAATATGGTTGATTGCATGGGATGGGGTTTTTTTATCATCAGGTTTTTATTCAATAAGAAATTTGATTCATCAATTAAAACAATAAAGATATATTATTTTAATTGAACAAAACGTTTTTATTTTATATAATACATAATTCTTTGTCAGAGAATAAAGTTGTGTAATCAATCCGTGTTTAATGAATTTTATTCTCTCGCAAATTTAAAATTTTCGCTCGTGCCTCGCTCAAATTTTAAACTTTTGCTTGAGAATAAACTATTTCATTACACACTTATTGATTAAATCACTATTTATTATCTCTTTACTGGTTGCTATAGTTAGAGTTTACGAATTGTTGTGATAATTTACATTCAACTTCTCATCTGATTCACTTCTATCATAATATAACTTGACATTTGATGATAAAATCTGAATTTTGTTTAGTGACGTTTTTGAACAATTTCAAACATCGTGGAAAATTTCAGCTTAAAAAAATATTGTTGATTTATCTAACAAAGTTTTATCTGAGGTAAACAGAGTCAACACGACATGGAATAAAATGTTTATGATTGTATAATCAAAATTTATAAAAGACATTTTTAAGATTGTGAGATTTAAGGTTTAAGAAAAGTGATTTTTTGATAAATAAATTATGGCAATGTGCATTTTAATCCCGTAGTTATTATTTTGTTTTATTATTATTTTGTACTTTGAACAAATTGCACGTAGGACTCTTATGACTATTCAGTGATAAGAGGTAAAACTTTAGTATTCTCTTATAGACTTCTCTGTAAACTTTTTAGTTTACGATAAACGTAGAACGAACTACAAAGGTTCTGATGCTATCTTCATTTTAAAGAACTGAAATCATTTTTGTAAACAATCTTGAATGACTTGTTTGAGTTTCTGATTTGTTTTTTAACTCGATTCGATGCTGTATTTATGACAAATATTTCAGCCTTAAAAACCAATATCGCTGTTCAGGCGCACGCAATGAAATTGTTGATTATTATTCAATCCAATGATAACGAACGTTTCACAAAATTTTCTAGTATATGCTGATTTGAGGACGCTATAAGCTGCAAAGATCGGTTGTTCATTTTTACTTCACCGTAATTTTCATTTGTTTGAAGTAATGCAATCCATCGAAAAAAAGCTTACACGCTCCAAATTTTATTTTATCTTTTGTTTTGAACCATCCTGTATCTAAATAGCCAAAAAGGTGTATCTGTGTTGGTGTGGTTATCAAAAACTCATTGGATCTTGATCAAACTTTGTATACGATTCAGGTTCACTTGAAAGTGGTTGATCTGGATTCATTTCAAAGCTGGACAAGATGACGAGGATCCTCCCAAACTCCTGTTTGTTTGAATTTTGAATAAATTAAACTAAACTTAAACTTGTGAACCTTAAAATTCTTGTATTCAATCTCATTGAGATTTGATTTTAAGGTTTTAAGGTTTTAGTAGTGTGTCCAATATTTCGGCATTCGAACTGCCGGCCGGTCTGTCCGTTCTGGTTAAAAAATTTATTTTTACTTTTTCAGGTGTTTTTCTCTACTGTAGTCTGCGCAGTAACAAAACGATTTTCAAAAATCGTTGGTAAAAGGTTCCAATTAAAATAAGAAAAATTTGATTAGATGTTGGGGTACATTGGACAATGGGTTGGTGGTCAACTATACAACAGGAGATTTTTTCACTATTTTATACGATTATACATATGTTGCAAAAATAACTGTTAATTTTGCTAAAAGTAAAAGAAAAGCTTACTTTTTTATTCTAAACAAACAAATAATACAAATACTGCTGAAGCCTGTACTAACGGTGTTACGAATCTAAAAAATGAAGAGATCCGTGGTATACAAATCTGACGTATCTCAGTGTCAGAGCACATGGAATAATTGTAGCTACATTGGATTCAAAAAAGCTATTCTACGAGTGGGTAACATACATCAGCAATACAAGGAGATATATATCTGATCATTCAGTGGAAGGTATTACGTAAGAAACCTATAAATCAAGAAGGTGTGTAATTGTAAGTCTATTTTTAATTATGTTGCTAAAATTATTTCACCTTGAAATGTCTATGTTTTTTGATTATTGAGAGATTTCGAAATCAAGATTCGCTTGGGACAAAACCAATTGGTTTTGTTTTTTTAGAATTCCTTCAAGGTATTTCAGCGCCGGGTGTAAATTTGGTAAAGGGCGGCCTCAAATTTAAATATATTGTAAGATAATATAATCCAAAAATGCAGTAATTGTTTTAACACGAAGTGTTGTATAATAGTAATTAGAATATGTGTCACTGTCACAGCTCACATAGACAGCTTTTAAAATCTAGGCCCCACAACAACATGCGTTCTCAAGTATTCTCAAGTGTTGGACGCTTTAACGCGACAAAAATTTCTTGTAATTGGTTTTAGCCATATCCACTCACTACCTGACTAGCAATGTGTAAGGGCTCAGATCTGGGACGGATACCGCTTTCCTTACCACTGATAGGGTTCGGATCAGCCACCCTGAACAGGTCCTGATCAGTAATGTAACGCCTCACCCTATCCAAACCGGATCAGTTCAAATAGGGTATTTATTAGTAAGTTAATGACAAAATGTACAATTTTCGTAAATGCGTTAATTTAAAAATGTCCAATAAATTAGTTTATAAATTATTCTAGCTTTATACTTACCTATATGTCATCATAACAAAGCGCAGAGAAGCGATAACTAAAGTGTATGTGAAATTTCGCAAACTATATATATCTAAAATGGATAATACTCTAGTGAAGTCTAATCAAATAAAATTTATTCAAATAAAATAGGTGTCAGATCAGGACAAATAGGGCACACCTTAATTGAAAAATCACATATTATTACTAGGGATGAGATAGGTTTTCGCAGTCCAGGCCGGATCAGGACAAATAGGGCGTGCCCTATTAGTGAAATCATCTATGATTTCTGATAGGGGCCGGATGTAAATGCCCTATTAGGTCATACCTTATTACACCAGGACCGGGGCTGGATCATAATAGGGCATGCCTGAACAAAATGCTAGTTGGTTATGTTAATATGTTAAATGTGTTAAATGTGTTTGTTTAACTTTAAACTATTTTCTTTTTAATCCAAATTTCAAATTTAAACATTTTTTGTATAAATTTATTTATGACACCTTGTTTTTATTATCCATTCATTGATCCTCTTATTTTTCATAACAAATTAAATACATTTTGTTTTCAACAATTTGCTCTTCTTTCTTTTGAAAATAATAAAAATTTATCTTGCTTTGAAACTTTAAGTCAATCAAATTTATGTATATTTATTTTTATTAATAGTTATTTATTTATCTAGAACGAAAAGTGATACTTTAAAGTACGAGCTAGTTGTCTACTAAATTACTAGTGAGTACCTTTAAAAACATTTTTCGTTTGAGGTAAATACAAAATTTTATTTCATACTGGAAATTTATTAAAATAAAAAGAAATGAGTTTTAAATTTTGCTCAAAAAGTTGAACTTTAACGTCCTAGGACTTTATAAAATTTTATAAAGTCCTAGGACGTTAAAGTTCAACTTTTTGTACCATAAATAATCCGAAAAATGTCGTTTTAGATATCAGTATGAAATAAAATTATATAAAGAATAAAATGTAAAAAAATATAAAACCGTTTGTAATTCTTACAAATATTTTTCAAAAATTTGAATTAAACTAGTTTATAAGAAATTGTTAAGCTATAAGTAAAGATTTGTCAATTTAACACTGCAAAATAAAGGGAAATTAAAAGAAAATATGTAATACAAACTTACCTGAAAATAATATCACATTGAAAATTTGGACCAAGTTATGATGAAGGTTGTTAGACAATAATAATGAAGAATAGAATGAAGTTTCAACCAATCGAGATCTAAAATTAATTGTTTTTCGAAATCAAACCAACATATGCCTTAAATCAAACAAGTGATTTTTCGAACATCCATAATTCAGAACAACCTACCCAATTTAAATAAATAATTTGGAGAGTTATGGAGACCATATATAATATTTTTGAAGGATGGAAAATCTAAAAATGTGAATCATTCTATTCAGTTTTGGCGTTCATCGGCAGCACACATTAAGGAAAAATAAGAAGAAAATTATAAAGGAAATTGAGTATATTCGGCTGACTTAAAATAAGAAGAATATTTTGATATTGAAGATTTGAACGTCCAACAATTAACATTAAGTTTATTAGTATATTTGAACCGTTTTTTTTAAAGTGGTATTAGTCCATTTTTTCATATATTGAGATATATGTATAAGGATTTGCGTTTGCATTAATATAAAACTATAAGCAAATGTAACTAAAATTTTGTGATATTTTTCACACTTTAAACAGGTTTTAATTTTATTATGTAATAATAATTATGTAAAATTAAAAAGAAAACTAGTAGGGTAGGGTGTGACCATAGCGGCCACGCCAAGAACTTCCCGTTAAGTTAAATAGGTAACATAAAGATATTTTCTTAAAAATTTAATAAATTGAATTTCTCTTTCTAAGACTTGCAATTAAACGTCATTTTTTCATCTTTTGGTTACACTGGAAAGAAAATTTTCATTGCACCATATATTTTAAAAAAACTAGCGGTGGAGTCTACTTAAAGTCTACTTTGTCAACGTTGCTAAAATTTTTTCGATTTTTCTCAAACAATATCACCATTTTTAGGGTTCCGTACTTTGAAAAAGTAAAAACGGTACCCTATTGGTGAGACTGCGGTGTCCGTCCGAATTTCTACATAATCGATTTTCTCAAAAACTATAAGTGCTTTAACTTTAAATTTTTTACAGTTATACAACGTATTTGTCCACGCCTACGGACAACAAGAAAATTATGAATAATATTTTTTATCAATATTTTATGGACATTGATAAGGAGATAGTAAAACAAAAGTTTATTTTAAGGAATCGAAATCGTTTGGTTTAAAAAAATCAAAAAAAATCCAAATATTTCAAAAAGACATTTCAATGAATTATCGACTGCTTAGTTTTTAAGTTATTTCCAAAAAAGTGTGTTTATTTTTTTGCCCCCCACCTTAACTTCGAACATTACAAAAGCAAAAAATTGAAAAAATTAAAGGTTGTAAGGATTTACCGTACAAAAATCCGTTCTTTTGTTTTGGTTGTTATAATTTCAAATGTTCATTGGAGGTGGTTGAGAGTAGAAATTGCGAAAACAAAATATTTTTGGTCATGTCAAGTGGGGGGGGGGGTATCATATGAAAGGTTATTTTTTTTCTAGTCTAAAACTGTTTTTTGTCTAATTTTTGAAAGCACAGTAATGGACTTATTTTGGAAAAAGTGAAATTTTAGTTTTGTCCCCCCCACTTATCTTCGAACATTACAAAAGAAAAAATTTAAAAAAATTCACGGTTGTAGGAACTTGGCAAAAAAAATGAAAAAATTTTTTTGGTCTTTATAATTTCAATTGTTCTTTGGAGGGGGTTGCGAGTAGAAATTTTGAGAAAAAAATATTTTTGACTTGGAAAAGTGGGGTGTCATATGGAAGTTGATTTTTTTTGTAGTTCAAAACAATTTTTTTGTATTTTTCGAAAACACGGTTTCTGACTTATTTATAAAAATGTGAAAATTTGTTTCTCTCCCACTCTTTATCTTCGAACATTACAGAAGCGAAAAATTAAAAAATTCACGGTTATAGGCAATGTTGTAAAGATTGAACGAAAACTATAGCGGTTAGCTCATTATTTCAGATGTTCCTTAGAGGGGGTTGAGAGAAGAAATTTCAAACAAGTTGCAAAACTACTATAAACATTACAAAAACCTTTTGCTCTAAGTTTCAACAAAATTAAATGTCAAGACTGAGAAGTCTAAAAAAAACAGTTGTTCAACGAACCACAGACATCCTCCCGACTCCTTTGCCAAATTTTGAAAATAGATGATTCAAAATAGCACATTTTCTATATTCAAATAAAACCGGGTGCGTTTGCGGCTTATTTTAGTTCAAAAGTTTCATCAAGTTCTCATGCGTTTGCGTAATGAAAATACCGCCTATTTTTCAAATTTTCTTAAAAAAACTCAAAAAGTAAGATAGCAATTGTTTATACAAATGTCATTATAAATGGCTGACATGAGGACAAACAAAATGGGAGGTAAATGATCTTGATAGCATTATTTATTCTAGTAATACTTGCAAGAGATGATATTCAGTTTTTTGGAAACCCCTAAAAAATAAATGAACTGATTTCATTAGAAAAGGACTGGACTGTAGGTTACGCCAAGAGTTATCGATTGTGACCGTTGAAGTTGAAATCGGATCATCCGTTGTTGAGAGAGCGTTGGACAAATGACTGTCCACATACGATGATACACACGCACATACCCACACACACATACATTCTGCCAGCTAAAAATAGCCTAAACAGCTTCAGGAGGTCTTGAAACGTAAAGATATTATAAAAATTTCGATTTCGAAAATCGACCCAAAAACAATAACTTCTCATATCGGGAAGTTAATAAACAGTTGACCAGGCAATCTACTCTCGAACCTCTGACCTTTTTGTCAAATTTAGAAAATAACTCAGGTATTTGATATTCAAGTAAACCCGGATGCGGTTGCAGCTCATTTACATACAAAAGTTTAATCCAGATATCATTCGTTTGCATAAAGAAAATAACACGTAGTTTTTTCACATTTTGTTAAAAATCTCAAAAACTAAGATAGCAATTGTTTATACAAATGTCATTATAAATGTCTGACATGATGACAAACAATATGGAAGCTTCATGACCCTGATAGCATTATTTATTAATCTCATGATATTTGCAAGAGATGATTTTCAGTTTTTTGGAAACCACTAAAAAACAAATGATTTAGTTTCGCTAGAAAAGGACTGGGCTCTAAGTTACGACAAGATACATCGATTGCGACCATTTTCGTTAAAATCGACCCATCCGTTGTTGAGAAAGCGTTGGGCAAAAATTTTCCACACAGCGATATACACATACATACACACACACACACATACAGACTGCCAGCTAAAAATAGTCTAAACAGCTTCAGGAGGTCATGAAACGTAAAGATATCAAAAAATTCCGATTTCGAAAATCGACCCAAAAACAATAACTTCCCATATCGGGAAGTTAATAATTGATTTTTTGACTCCAAATGTACTTATACCACTTTCAATAATAATAACATGTTCTAAAAAATAAGAACAAGAGGTAGTATAAGTCCCATGTAAATGGGTCATTCTTTTACCGGCACATTTTTGATTTGTCTGAAATTTTTTTATGCGTTTAATATCGAAAAGAAAGATATGGAAAATATAGCGGTTCTAAATTTCATGATGCGTTATTTTCAAAAATTCATAACTTCGGTTCTATTAAAGATAGAAACTTCTGTTTTGTTTTATTTTAAAGTTAAAAGATGCTAGTTTAAAAAAAAAAAATTAACAAGAGTTATTCTTCTGATAAAAACAAATAAAATGTTGAAATCGCACCCACGCTCCACTCCTCTATTGAAGGTATAAATACAAAAAGAGGCCATCATTATCTTTCTAAAACTACCACTAACTCAATTTTTTCCAAAAGTGGACTTATACCACTTTAAAAAAAACGGTTCATTTATTTAATTAAATTATTTTTTTGTAATTGTGATATAAATTCAATTTTTGTTGGTATTCAAAATTTATTAAATTTATAGAATTTATATTTCCATTATTATTTGTAGGTTCAAGACAATGCAGATTTAATTCAATAAAAAATAATTTATAACGTGTAGATATTTTGTGTATTTTGTGATCTAGATTTGTGTTTTTCGATCGTCTTTTTTGTAATAGCAAGTGCTTGTGTTTTTCGTTGATTTTGTGTTTTTTTGAGTTCTTCAGTGCCAATGAATAAAAAGCCTTTCCCCAATAAATAAAAATAAATCATATCATACAATAAAATATGATATGTACCAATATTTCATGATAATATGACAATATGGAAATAAAACAAAATAAATGTTTATAAAAACATAACTTTCCTAATAATCCAGCTGGTGGAATACTCCTCATGCATATGACGTACTCTCGTCGTCAATGATTAAAATTCACAAATAGAGTTGGGTCTGGTATATAGAGGACCATTTCATCGAGCAAGAAATAGCACAATATCACCAAGTACATAAAAATTATTTATAATAAATAAAAAAATTATACGAATTTATTTCAAATATTTCCCATTTTGTAAATATATTGTAACGATTATGGATTGCGATGTTAAAAAAGTCCATTGATAATTTTCGTTCTGAAATTCGGTTCCACTAAAGCAATTTAAATGAATAACACCTAAATAAATATCTAAAGATAACAAAAAACAGAATAACATACAACAAGAAATTGAATAATTTTATTTAATAGGAAAATAAAATAAAAACTACGCAGTCTTTGAAAGAGTAGGTAAATAAACAAACTAAAAAGAATAGATTTCACACCTAGGTGTGAAGTTTTGAAGATTGTATTAGTATGTTTTTTACAGTTCAGTTTAAAAGCTATTTTAAAACATTGTAGAGAATAATTGCTATTGTTTTTACTAGCCTAAAAAAGGTTGCGTTGGACATAGATAAGTTCAAAATAAACGATACAGTTAGTTCAAAATTAACGGTGACATAAGTTATTGACAAAAGATAGTCATAAATAATTTATACAAGATGAAGAAAATATAGTAAAGGAATATCATAAAAGAAAAATTATTATGAATATTTTTTGCCTTAGTTTTATTTTAATTTAACGCAATGAAATTCTCTAAAATGTAATGACATCATTCAATTTCACCAATAACATTTGAATTATACTAATAACAAATAGTTATACGTCTGGCCTACTCTCTCTCTCTCTCTGGCGTTTAAATCACATGGAGGGTTTTTGCCATCTGTGCAATAAGCTTCCTATCATCTCGTTCCATGACCAGTTGACCTCAGTTTCAACATCCTATATCACGAAGGTCTTGGATGATGTCATCACGCCAGCGTTGTCTAGGTCTTTCTCTTTGACGAACACCAGCTGGTTGTTGTTGGGACGCTTTTTTTATCATTCTATCCAATGGAGCCCTTTCGACATGACCAAACCATCTAATCCGGTTGGATTTAATGAATCCGATTACATCGCCGCCTCCAAGAAGCTGTCTAATTTCGTGATTCATTCTGATTCTATACTGATTTTCAGCAACTTTGCATGGACCATAAATTGTTCGTATGACCTTCCTCTCGAATGTTGATAAAATTCTACAATCGGAAGAAGTCAGTTTCCAGATTTCACTTCCAAATGTAAGCACAGGTCGAATTAATGCTTTGTAAAATGTGAGTTTACACGACCGCGAAAGATGTTTTGATCGCAGAAGTTTTGAGTATGCGTAGAAAACTCTGTATGCGGCAGAGGCACGGGCTTTGATATCTGCCTGCATGTCATTTGACGATGTTATGACAGACCCGAGGTATTTGAAGTTTTCCACGCGTTCCACTTCGTAGTCGCCAGTATCCAGATTTCCAGGAGGTATGTTCTTAGATGTTGTTAACACTTTAGTTTTGTCAGTGTTGATGCATAATCCAAGTCGGGTAGCATTTCTTTCAAGCTGAGAGAGACTATCTTTAATATCGCTCGTTCTACGTCCGAGGAGCACAATATCACCTGCGTAGCCAAGAGCTTGACTAGATTTATTATATATGCAGTTTTGCGTCAAATTTCGGCTTTTTCTTATCGCGTACTCCAGCGCCAAATTAAACATTACAGGCGCGAGTGCATCCTCTTGTCGAACACCTGATGTTATATCAAAAGGATCAGAAATTGGCCCTTCGATTGCTATTCTACAATTTGACCCCCGATGTTGTGAGTTTGCACAGAGAAACAAGTTTCTCTGGGATACCAAGGCATATGCGTGCGGACCAAAGGTTCTCGCGGATTGTACTATAATATGCTTGCTTGAAATCAACGTAGAGCTGGTGAATGCTGTTGTACTCCCAACATTTTTCCAGAATCATCTTTAATGTCAAACATTGATCTGTGGTTGAGTGGTTGGGACGAAAACCACACTGATAGTCACCGATGATAGATTCGGCGAACGGGATGAGTCAAGCAAGTACGACATTAGATAGTATTTTATATGCAGTGTTCAACAGTGCGATGCCATGATAATTCGCACACTTTAGACGGTCACCTTTCTTATTTGGCGGAACAATGAGAGCTGTTATCCATTTAGCAGGTAGTTCTTCTTGGTCCCAGATTGCAAGAATCAGATCGTATATACGTGAGACCAGAGCTGCTCCTCCATTTTTCAAAAGTTCTGCGGGAATTCCATCGAAACCTGGTGATTTGCCATTTTTCAGTTTTTTAATGGCAGCTTCCACTTCTTCTATTGCTGGGTAAGGGACAAAAATCTCCTCAGTTGATGGAGCAATTGCTCGAATAAGATGAACTTCATTTGTCCTATTCAGTAGGTCTTGAAAGTGGGATCGCCACACTGCCAGCACATCACATTCACTTGTTGTAAGTTCATTATTTTCATTTTTGATGGCTGGAGATCTTGGGTAGAAATCTTTTGTGATTTAGATTCCGTGCATTTGCAAAGCATTCTTTTGAATTTCCGTTGGCCGCATGTTGGTTGATGTCTTCGAAGCAGCTCTTCATGTGTTCGCGTTTCTTTTTCCGTAGAAGCTTTACTGAGGTTTTCCTGGCGCATAGATAATCAGCTTGGGAGCTTTGGGTGTTCCTTGTTAACCATTTTTCTCGCAGTTTTTGTTTATGTTCAACGGATTGACGGCACTTGTCGTCAAACCATTCGTAGTGTGATTTCCGATTGTAGTTTGTACTGCGGCAATAATGGTTGATTGAAGCGTTTGTCATTCTTATTATATGTTTAATGGCATCTCAGAAGAGATGTCATGCTCTTCTATGTTTTGTGTTGTTATTTTCAGATATCTGTTCAGCGTTTGCGGATGTTTAAGTGCATCGACGTTCCAGCGCACGGTCTTTTTTGCTTGTCTATTAAATGTAAATGATAATTTGCACTTGTACTTAAAGATGACAAGCATATGATCGGTGTCCATATCAGCACCTCTGTCGAACGTCAGTTATGCTTGTAGAGTGTCTCTTAGAGATCATGACGTGATCGATTTGATTTTCCGTTCTTCTGTTATTTGATTTCCACGTTGCTTTGTGAATTCTCTTGTGAGGGAAGAAAGTGCTAGATATTACTAGATCATACATCATAGCCAGCTGGTTGCGCAAAAACCGTTATTGTTGCTGGTATGATGCAAGCTGTTAGGGCCGATATGTGTTTCAAGTTCTGCAATCCTACCGATTTGAGCATTCAAGTCATCTACCACGATTTTATATCGTGCCGCATGATTTTATTGATCAATTCTTCGAGTTCTAGAAAGAACAGGTCTTTAATATCATCTACTTTATCTTCAGTAGGTGCATGAACATTGACGATCGTTACATTGAATTTTAGCGTGCGGATTTTCAGTGTGCATAACCGCATATTAATTGGGCAGAAGTCGATAATATGCTGATTCACGCAACGGTGTATAAGAAAGCCAACTCCAAATACTCCTCTGTTTTGATGACCGCAATACTAAAGAGTGTATCCTTTCGCAGTTTCATGGATCCCACTACCTGGCCATCTTAGTTCTTGTAATGCCACTATATCCAGTATGTAGCTCTCGACTTGTTGTGTGAGTGTTAGGAGATCTCCTGGTCTTCTGAGGCTTAGCACGTTCCAGGTTCCCATTTTTAAATCGTAGTCCGGGTACAGTTTCCGAGGTCGTTCCAAAAATGAATTCGAGATATTCCGAAGCCTGTGTACAGAATTCATGACAGTAATTTTTTACGGAAATGGTGTGTTAGCCCTTCGCCCAACCAAAATTTTCGTGAATGGGTTCGTTCTGCATCTTAAGGTCACCAGAAATAACCTTTTTACACGTTTATATAGCGAGCCGCTTGATCCAAGCCAGACGCCTGCTGCAAGCCGCCCCTAACATGGAGAACAGACGCTTGATTTGCATTGGTTTTATGGCGCCAATGACTCGCATGGTGCAGAATCATTGAGTATAAGCAGTATTTATTCTGCCCCTCTAAACTACACCAGCCTAATTTTGTTACCCAGGTAGCACGGCGTGGACGTAGAATTTCGGATTTTCGTTACCCCTAAGTCTGGCCTACTGGGATATTAAAAATTATCAGTCTAATTTTGAAATAATTAACTGATATCACAGTAGGCCAACGCATAATTCAAAAAAAATATATAAAGAAATGAAAAATTGGCAAAAAATTTTCTAAACGAATTCCCCTCGTTCGTTGATAAATTCTCATAATTTTTTGAAAAATTCCTCAAGCAAGTGGTATTGAAAAAAGCCTTCGGCCTATGGCCTCATGCTTTTATCAATATACTTGCTTTCGAAATTTTTGGCAAAAAATTATTTCAAATTATCACCGCCCTTGGGAAATTACAACTGAAAACAAAAACGATTAATAGAATAATAAAAAAGAAATATTTTGTAATAAAATAATGTGACGAATAATATAATATAACGTATATATAGACAATTCATTGTTTTAGTTCACTAAATCTAGAGGTCGAACCGAATAAAAGCAATGGTCAAGTGAGCAACGGTACAAAAATAAAAAAATTGTTATTAATTATAAAAATAAAAATTACATTAATTTGTAAGAGAGAATAATTATAATATGAAAATCAAAAATAGTAAGGAATTATATTCATGTTTACAAATAAAGTTGATGTAAATAAATAATCACATATTGTCACTTTTATAGCTTTATTTTCAGAAAGCTCTTTTATTATATGGTATCGTACTCTAATAAATAAGAAATTTCAGATTCAATTGCTATAAGAGAAAAGGCATCTATAGTCTGTCCCGGCACATGCTTGAATACCTAGCGCGTGCTAAATTTAAATAAGGTTTAATTTAGAAAAGCTGCTTACAAGTTACAGCGGATGCTGCTGTTGGATTTGGATTTAAAAAAATTCAGAAAATATCTAACATATGTACTTTGCAAATATAGAGGGTTTAAAATTTCCTATCGGAGTTAGGCTAATGTTATAAAAGTTTTTGTTCATATTGTTAAATTTAGAAGTTCTCGCAGAGTTCTATAGCATCAACATCAACATCGCTGTTCGTCAAAATTAAGTCTACATTCCAAGTTTTTGTTTTCTTATATTTCGCTAGAGTAGTAGACCAATTTTGGTTTATATAGCGTTGAATTTTTTTGGTAGTGTATCTAGTCGGCTAGCCCTGATGAGAATGAAATACTTTTTTAAAGTGTAATAAAAAGTTCTTATCGGTTCGAAACTAGATCGATCGACAATTTTGTGGATAGCAAAAAAATTTCATATATTGCACATCATATTTTGTTAGATTCAGTTTTATTATTCATGATGGGATAAATTCCATCGAAGTGATTTAATATCATAAATAATTCATTGACTTAATTGTAGATAATGTGTCGATAGACACAAGTGAAGATGGTCATCTTCTTCTCGCCAAAACAAGTTTGTTATCCAATTCTAACTTGGTTAGAGTATAACAACAATAGTGATCAACTAGAGAATCAAATTGACTAAACCTAAATCTAATAAACATATGTTTATAAAAGTTTTTTGTTTTCTTATACTTTGCTAGAGCAGTAGACCAATTTTGGTTTGTATAGCGTTAAATTTTTTTGGTAGTGTATCTAGTCGGCTAGCCCTGATGAGAATGATATACTTTTTTAAAGTGTAATAAAAAGTTCTTATCGGTTCGAAACTAGATCGATCGACAATTTTGTGGATAGCAATCAAATTTCATAAATTGCACACCATATTTTGTTAGATTCAGTCTTATTAATCAATCTGTTTTCTCAATATATACCATTTAACTACAATTCATCTTCACTTAAATTTCACGTTTATTTCCAATGATGCAGATTAGTTTTCTTGATTTGTTTACATAAAATACTTTATAAAAACGAAAATTTATGATGATTATCTTAGTCAAATTTGCCCAGATCTACTTTTACCCGTATATCTGCAAGTAGATAAAAATGTCAAAATACCATAAATATGTTACGATGATTCTTGTTAGTGAATGACTAGCACTTTGAGATACACTTAGATTACACAAAATATATATAAACACAGCAGTATCCTACGATCAGTATTAGTTGAATTTTAACATTTCAAGTGCGAAAAATTTATTTTCAAATTCAAAACTTCAAAATGATGCCAAGTGATATAAAGCACGATACCGAAGAAAACCGGGACATGGTACATCTAGTTCAATCTTTGCAAAACTTTGGATTATTCGACTATTCGATTTTCGTTGCAATGTTAGTCTTTTGCTCCGGCGTTGGTGTATTTTTTGGACTGAAAAGTAATAAAAAACTAAAGAGCAGCACAGATAATCGAAGAGGTTCGGTTGAGTTAGATTATATTGTGGGTAACCGTAAAATGAACGTATATCCGGTAGCCATGTCTCTAATTGCAAGGTAACATCAATATGTGGCATATATAAAAACATCTGAATAATTTTGTTTTGATATTTTCAGTGCTATATCGGGTACATCTTTCCTTGGCACGGCAACCGAAGGATATTTATACGGGACATCATTTTTGTTTATAAATTTTGGAAAAATTATATGTGGATTACTAGTAAACTTTATTTTTTTACCAGTATTTATGGATCTGAAATTAACATCCATGTATGAGGTAAATCTTGTTTGTCGAAGTTGTGGTGTTAAAACTGAAAACTGATTTAGTATAATATTCTAGTATTTGGAAGCCAGATTCAATAAGAAAACACGACTTTTGGGAGCAATACTTTTTTCTTTAGGAGCGGTAATTTGAGAAAATTATAAATAAATCTTGACTTGTTTTAAAATCAAATTTATATTGCAGCTAGTCAAACTTCCTATAATGATTTATGTCCCTGCTTTGGCTTTTAATCAGGTGGCTGGAGTGAATATACATATAGTAACAACAGTTACATGTGTTGTTTGCATATTTTATACAAGTATTGGAGGAATTAAGGCTGTTGTTTTGACAGATGCTGTTCAAATCGTTATAATGTATGTTACATCGTTTACTATCATCATCGTTGGAGTTTATAATTTAGGTGGAATTGAAACAGTTATTGACAGAAATACGATCTCGGGAAGAATAGAACCACCTTTAAATAGTTTCAGTTTTCTAGAACGACATACATTGCTCTCTTTAATTTTTGGTGGTAGTTTTTATTACACTCAACTAAACGCTATTAGTCAATGTTATGTCCAACGATACTTATCGCTACCAAGTTTGAAAGCAGCTAGGCAAGCGTTGTGAATTTATATTGTTGGCATTATAATCATATCAAGCTGTGGTAATTTCAATGGACTTTTGATTTATGCAAAATATCACGACTGTGATCCGTTAACAACAAAACTAGCTCCTGCAAAAGATCAGCTTTTACCATTGTATATTATGGAAATCTTTTATTCGATTCCTGGATTACCTGGGATATTTATTGCAGGAGTATTTAGTGCCACATTAAGTTCTTTGTCCACTTCGTTGAACAGTTTATCTGCAATTTTTATTGAAGATTTTATAAAACCACATGTCAGTCGTCCTCTGTCACAACGTTTAATTAACAGACTTTTACGCAGTGTTGTATTAGTTTATGGTGTTCTATCTGTCGTTCTTGTGTTAGTTGTTCAAAAACTAGGATCGGTTCTACAACTATCAATGACATTACATACAGTTGCAAATGGGCCATTATTTGGAATTTTTATTATTGGTCTTATGATTCCATGGATAAATGCAAAATCAGCAACAATTGGTGGTTATTCTGCGTTACTAATTATGAGCTGGATTGCTGTTAAATCACAATTAATGTCAGCAAATGGAGAAATCAAGTTTGATACAAAACCAGTTTCAGTGGATGGTTGTATGTATAACTATACAATGTCAAAAACACTTGATAGTGATCCAATTCCTCAAGAAAAAACAATTTATCATTTATCATATCTATGGTACGCATTTGCTGGAGCGTCGTTATGTATAATAATTGCCAGTATATCATCATTCATATTTGGGTGGAATGAGCCTGATGAAGTTGATGTAAATCTGTTGGCACCGTTTGTTAGAAGATTTGTAAACAAAGGTGAAAAAACTGTAAAAGTGATTGAATTTAATGAGTCAGATAACGAAAATACCAAAATGGATCACAAATTAATTGTCGAAGAATGACCAAAGGAAGTTTTTTATATGTATAAGAATGCTCACTAGTAAATGTAAATTATATCAGTAATATGAAAGTGTTTTTCTGTTTAGAGTTTACAATTAGTTTGAACCAATTTAATCTAAATCAGCGAAGTTATATGAATGGAGCTTTTGTAAAATAAGTTGTTTTGTACATATTTAATAATTAATTATTATTTTACGCATCTCTGTATATACTATTGATATTATTGTAATACATCTGTTTATGAAGAGTTGTGAATACTTGACCATTCTGCTTTTTCGTGAAATTTGGCATATAAGGACAATAGACAAAATAAAAAATACCACTTATTTTAGAATTGTTTGAAAGTGGTTTTGGCATAGCACCCCAACATGCTTGAAAAATGAAACTTCTGCCAATCCGAGATAACTTTAATTAAATTACTCAAGAACGGCTATACCGATTTTCACAAACCTTTTTTTTTGTTTCATAGGTGATTAGTTTTTCGTTTGAAAAGAAAAATTAATTAAACGTTTTTGTAATTAATTTTAAAATAACAAAAAAAACTTTTTTAAGCTGTCAAACTACAATTACATTTTAATTTTTGTGGAATGTGCATTTTAATTTTTGGTGAAATTATCTATCTATATAAATAATTTTCGAGTGTCTATCAGTCTGTCTGTCTGTTTGTTCTGGATAAGCTTTGAAACTGCTGAATCGATTTAGATGAATCTTGACATATATAAAGAAAGGAATGTCAGAAGTATAATAGATTATTTTTGTTCATAGATCTTGTAGTTTTTATAATAGAATTTTTGATTTCTAGCAACTCCGGTACGTTATTCATAGCATTTGATTTTCGTAAGAGTTTGCCTAAATGATGATTACATTTTAATTTGGTTTTTAATTGTTCTAAAGTATTTATTAAAATTCTTTTGTTTTTTAAAAGTATTGTTTCGTTGGAGGGAAAGTTGTCTTTTGACTTTAATTGTTAAATATTTAGTTGCGAACTTTTCTCATACGTTATATATATGAGTATGTTTTCATTATATAGAGACAAATTTGTATTTTGATTTATATGTTTTGAATCCTGACTTGCAAGATTTTCTCATTTATTGTTTATGAGGATTGTTTATTTAGAGAGGAATTAGAATGTGTGTTTATGTATTTAGTTTAATTATTTCGAAATTATAACCGGTTGTGGTAAAGGCGAAATGGTATTTATACCTAAACTACCTACAATCCAATCAAATTATCCATTTCAATTTAAAAGATTGCAATTCCACACTAATGTTAGCCTCCCAATGACTATCAATAAATCACAAGGTCAAACTTTAAAGAGAGCTGGTCTTGATTTAAACCAAGGTTGCTTCACCTTGGACAATTATACGTAGCATGTTCACGTGTTAGTTATGCCGCAAATATTTTCATTTTGGCGAATGGAAATAATACACCTAACATGGTTTATAAAGAGATATTACAATAAAATTGTACTAATAAGTATGTTTAGTCTATGTGTTTTTGTAAAAATAGTTAAGCAGAAGGTGCATGTATAATAGATTAGAAGAGATTGGATTATGATGGATAGTAGCTGTATCAAAGTTGGATGAAAAGATTAAGAGTGCGGGGAGCTGTCGAACAGGAAGAGGGAGGAGGAGAGGGGACGAAGCCAACGGGATGCCCCTTAGTTAAGTAATAATTTAATTAATAAGTCATATGGATTGAGTTTACAAAAAAAATTATTTTATTTTATTGTTTGTTTAAAATCATTACATATAATAATTAGAAAAATTTTAATAATAGTGTTTATTGTTTTACGTATTTAAATTAAATTGATTAATTTTTAATTCATTTAGTAAATTTAATGTAAAAACAAAAATAATTCAATATATTATTCATTTTAATTATTATTGATTTACTTTTATTCATTTATTTTCTGCTAACTTTTTGTATTACATAATTATTAGAATGTGAAAACTTTCGGAAAATATTATCATTTTTTTTCGATATTTTTAATGATAATAATGATAATACTTTCAATCGATTCAGAACATCTCTGGGGGAGATTTAACAAACCACACTATTGAAAAAAGTAAAAAATTCCAGCGTGATATAATTCAAAAACTGTGCACCGCAGCATAAATATATATAATTACAATGTTCCTTAAAATAAGTTTTCTTTCATAAGAAACCACATTTGTTATAATCAAAAAATATTTTTCGCCCTTCCTTAATCTCACCCCTCAAAATACAGCAAAATAATTATGCAATACTTCGCTATAGTTTTTCTTCAATGTTTCGCGAATTTCCTATCTCTATAAATTTTTTAAAATTTTTTTATTAATCAATTTCGAAACGAAGGCTGGTACTAACTTTTTGTTGCACTTTTTTTGATAATAGTTCAAAAACTATAGACTGAAAAATTCTATAAAAAATAACGATGTTTCTGAAATTTAGCGCTCTTTCATTTAGGTCAAAAAACCTTTTTTAGGCTTCCCCACTCCCATGCCCTAAGCATATGGAAATAAAATTATTTTAGACTTCACTATATTTTTCGTTAAGGATTTATCCAATTTTCAGAGTAAAGGGTTTATTCAAGACTCTATGAGTTTTTTTTCAAATTCTTCTGTCAATCAACGAAGAAACGTAGTTGAGGGGGACCAACTTTTTGTTGCACTTTTTTGACAATAACTCAAAAACTGTGTACTGCAATATTCTAAAAAAAATTATAATGTTTTTAAATTAAGTGCTCTTTCATATGACATCCCACTCGTTGGGCCAAAAAAGATTTTTTCACCCTTTCCCAATCTCATCCCCTCAAAATACAGCAAGTAATTATGTGAAGCAATTATGTTTGGTTGCAAGTAATTATGTTTGGTTATCAGAAAGAGAAAAACAGACAGGGACAAAAACACAGAATTTTACCTGGACGTGAAAAAGGACCAGACTACCGAATCGGAACGTGGAACGTGCGCAGCCTGAGCGCTCCTGGTGCTCTTATAAGTCTGGAAACAGAGGCTGAGAGGTATAGGATGGATATTATTGCTCTACAAGAAATTAGACAGCCGATAATCGGAAAACAAGATTTGGATAGTCACTCTCTATACTGTAGTGGTCATCCTTCTCGAAGAGAATTTGGAACTGGCTTTCTTGTTGGTGCACGCATACAAGAAGCCGTGATGAAATTCATCCCGGTCAGTGAGAGGATTTGCTACCTACGTGTACGCAGTACATATAACAATATTTCTTTTATTGCCGTGCATGCACCTACTGAAGCTAAGACCGTCGACGAGAAGGATAATTTCTACATAGCACTGGAAGAGGTTATGAAACAAACGCCCACACGCGACTTCATTATGGTTCTTGGTGACTTTAATGGACAGGTTGGAAGAGATATCTCTTATGGAAATGTGGTGGGTCCCAACAGCCTGTATTTGAATTCGAATGATAATGGTGAGAGAATGACTGAGTTTGCATTATCAAATAGTTTGAGAATTGCCAGTACGTTCTTTCCGCATCGATCTATTCATAAACAGACTTGGGTCTCACCGAATGGAAACACTCGAAATCAAATTGATCACGTGCTAGTAACAGCACGTTTCTTTTCGAGCGTTCGGGATGTGCGATCCTTTAGAGGTGCATACATTGGAAGTGATCACTTCCTTGTATGTGCAACGATAAGGTTCCACTTCCCAAATTCAGGCATTCCAAAATTCAATCAACGGAAACGTTTTAACATCTCATCATTAAAGAATGCTGAAACAGAAGAGAGATATCAAATCCATATTGCCGAAACATTGGATAAATCAGAAACCATTACTGGAGACGTCGACAAGTCATGGTATTTGCTCAAAGATGCTGTTTTAAGCGCTGCTGAGGGAATACTTCGACGACCACAGAACAGCGCCCTGAAGCCATGGATGGATCAAACATGCCTTGATGCTATTCAATACAAAAGAGATTGCTATCTGAAGTGTCTACAAGGACGCAACACCAGGTCCACGAAGGAGAACTATAAACTGGCAAGACAAGCCGTTACAAAGCTATGTAGACGAACGAAGAGAGAATGGTGGAAGAGACAGTGTGAGGAGATTGAAAGCTTCAATAAGGAACATCAATCGCGTAACTTCTTTCAACAGGTTAAAACCTTAAAGAAGGGCCCTCAAACTAGATCGACTGCTATTCAAAACGAAGATGAGGAGCTACAAGTAGACCTTAAAAATATTTTAGATACTTGGGCCGCTTATTTTGAGAATCTTCTCAACTTAAGTGACCAGCAACAAGTCGGGCGACGAGCAAAGCTTATTCGTGCGTCAAAGGTACATGTAGACAAACCAACCAAAGAGGAATTCGAAGCGGCGCTGTCTAAATTAAAACGCAATAAAGCACCTGGCATCGACGATATAACATCCAAAATGATTGTACATGGTGGCGAAACTCTATCCTTAAGATTGTTTGAACTTGTTCAAATGATCTGGAGGACCGAAACCATGCCACAGGACTGGAACAAAGCTATGCTGATACCAATCCATAAAAAAGGTAATCGCCTACAATGTGCAAACTACAGAGGAATCGCTCTCCTCTGTACAGCATATAAGAGCTTTTCCTACATTTTGCTATCCAAAATCAATCCTTTTGCTGAACAACTGTTTGGAGAACATCAGTGTGGTTTCCGGTGGGGCCGAGGTACCATGGATGCACTTTTCTCGATAAGGATGATTTTGAAAAAGTGTCGAGAGTTCAAAATACCTGTGCACCAACTTTTCATTGATTTCAGGCAGGCCTACGACTCTCTTGAACGAGAGACTCTATAGTCTGCTCTGGTGTCAATGGGAATTCCTGGTAAACTGGTATCACTATGCAAAATGACAGTACAGAACTCTCAATGCTGTGTAGGAGTAGAGAACGAAATATCAAAGTTTTTTAAAGTCGACTCCGGTTAAAGACAAGGTGATGCTATCTCTCCTATACTTTTTAATCTAGCCTTGGAATATGTGTGCCGTCAAAAGAAACTACCGACTAATAACAATATCTTATCAAAAAACTCAGTAGAGATGATTGCTTACGCTGATGATGTTGTCATCCTCGGCCGAAGTGAAGCTGTTATGAGTGAGACTTTCAAGTCGCTTGAGAGTGGTGCTAGGAAAATTGGTCTGCAAATTAACTACAATAAAACCAAACATATGAATGTTTCAAGAGAGGCTGAGAAGAAAGATTTGATGTGCGGCGATGAACGAATTGAGGGAGTTGAATCTTTCAAATATTTGGGATCAATGCTTGACTCAAACAACAGCATACTTACAGATATTAAAGCTCGAATCGCTGCAGGTAATTGAACTTTCTACTCAATTAAACCTCTCCTTGGATCACCGTATGTATCAACTAACACCAAGCTCAAGTTATACAAGACATTGATTAGACCGGTTGTGATGTATGGGTCACAAACGTGGACCCTTACACAAAATGACGAATCGCATTTATCTGTATTTGAGCGTAAGATCCTACGCTACATTTTTGGTCCACTTAAGACAGACGATGGAGAGTATAGAACCCGGTATAACTTTGAGATCAGAGACCTTCTTGAGGGTCCTGATATAATAGGTTGTATCCGTTCTAATAGGATTGCTTGGTTTGGGCATGTTCTACGAGCCGATTCACAGTCTAGAATGATTAGAAAAATGTACGTCAGTACCCCAGGGAGTGGGCGACCGCGAGGAAGACCACGACTACAATGGGAGACTGACGTAATAAACGACCTTAAAAAAATCGGCTGCCATGGTAATTATGTCGCTGTTGCGAATGACCGTGGTGAATATTCAAAGCTGATTAGCCTGGCTACGCTTCTACATGGAGCATGAACGCCTTAAAAAAAAAAAAAAGATACGTGAAACTTCGCTATAGTTTTCGTTCAGAGTTTATCAAACTCCCTTTCTCTGTGAATTTTTTCAAATTTGTCTATCAATTAAACTCGAAAACCAAGGAAGGGGACAACTTTTTGTTCCAGTTTTTTTACCATAATCCAAAAACTGTGCGTCGCAAAATTCTAAAAAAAAATGTTTTTTAAATTAATTATTCTTTCATATGATATCTCACATGACTGGGTTTTAAATGGTGTTTCCCCCTTATGATTTCCACCTCTTTAATAAATACGGTTATGAGTATTTTACACTATGCTATATTTTTCATTAAAAAATCCCACTTTTTCTATATTTTCAAGGACTTTTGAAGTTTTTTTTTATTAAATAGGCTCGGAACTAACTGCGGAAAGAAAACAAGAAAAAAAACCTTAATATTCAGTTTTATTCAATTCAATTTAATGAATTCAAACCCTTTCATAAGATATCCTGCTTGACTCGGCAAAAAAAGGTGTTTTCTTAAAGGCCTTACATCGCAGCCCCGTTACAAAAACGGAGACAAATTTATTTTGTTTGTATCCGTCATCTTCAAGGACAGGTTAGTCTTATACGCACCTTAAATTTTAGGTCCATAGGATTTATAGTTTATAAGATAATCTTTTTTAAAACAAAAACACATCAACACATCTCACCAATAGTTTTCCGTATGAAAAACGGAACCCTAAACCGCCTATTTTTAAATTTGTCATATGTGTGTCTTATCATGTTAGCCATATATAATGAAATTTGTTTAACCAATGTCTATCCTAGTTTTAGAGTTTTTGGGTTAGGTGGGTTTACTCGAATATGGAAGATCTAAGTTATTTTTAATATTCGAAAAAAGAATTAGAGGCTAGTGAGGCTAGTGAGTGGATCGCCTGAACAATATTTATTTGAAACTTCAATAATACTCAGTTCTTACTTTCAATTAAGTTGAAACTTAGTGCAAAAGGTTTTTGTACTATTTATAGTAATTCTGTAGCTGCCGGTTTGTCATTTTCTGCGCAGCATCTTTTACAGAGCTTACAATTTTATTTTATTTGAGTACTCATTGCACTTCTCAAAACATTATACATAAATAAAAATGTTTATAATTTCAATATCGTTCTTACTCGTAAGAGTGAATTTTTTTTTTATTTTACACCTTCGGAGTAGATTATATTTTTCTTTTCTGTTCGATTCGATTTGCAAAAAAGCAAATTAAAACCGTTTTGTAATCCTTTTTGTTCATTTTTCTAACAATACATGCATAATTGAACAAAAAACTCACACAAATTATTTATTTTTTAGGTTGGAAATCATCAAATTTGAAGACAAAATAATATATGTAAGTGAGTGTTTGAAAGAAAATATTTATTTCAATTTAGGAGCAAGAACGATATTTTATTATTTGTCCTATATTTTTCCTATATTGGACTAGTGTTATATTTTTTTGAAGTTGCTCGTTCTAAAAGAACAGAGTAAAGAAGTGATATAGGGAGCGTTTTAAGCAGCCCCCAGTTATGAAGTATTTTTGTCGAATCTTAGGACGAATCTTTGATTCAATTAACATGAGAAAGAACTATTTCGTTTTTGGGGTGTCGTAAACAAATTGATCGGTGTGTACAAAACAAATGCTGAATTTTTATTAAGGCGTGGATCTTGATGAAACTTTGGAATATGATCCAGGCTAACTCGAAAATGGAAGATCTGAGTTCATTTCAAAATTGGACAAAATTGGCGGGGGTCTCCCTAGCACCTCTAATGAATAAAAGATTTGGTATCAGATTTTAAAGAGTTAATGGTATTGGACAAATTTTTCTCAGAAATGGACACTGTCAAAAGTTGCCGATTTCGCTCTGTCAATTTTTGGTTTTTCGTTTTCGATTATCTTGTTTGAAATTTTATTGGTCTTTGGGTATTGGGAACGGTTTAAAGGATTTTCGTTATTAATCAAAATATTGAATAATCTACGTTTGTTTCTAGGGGCCAGTTTGGCTGCCTTGGAAAACAAATATTTTTTTAGGGATTTCATTATTGAGAAGTGAACGAATTTATTGATGCCGAATTGAATTGTTTCAGAAACATTTACATCGTCAGTATAAAAATAATGACGATCGAAAGGGAAATCTTGGAAAAACTTCGGAGACCATTGGTGTCCATTTTTGATAAGTGAAACGTTTTACGTGATTTAAGAATTATAGTTTTTAGTAAATCAGTTTTGATAAATGATGTGGTCAGAATTTCCAATACTACCCTTATCGATATTGAAAATCGTAATATCTGGCATAGATGAGAGATAAAGCTCTAGATGAAAAGTTTTATCACAACCATTACGAGGAGTGAATGTTTGATTTTTATAATTTGCGATAGGTTCTGTGATGTGGCAAATATTTTTGACTGCATTCAGGCTAGAATTATTTCTTTTTTTTAATTATTTTTATTTTGTGACGAGAGATGTGTGTTCATTTGTTAAACTTCTTCTAAATTTATTAGGAATACTGAGGTAGAGCCCTTGCAAATGATTTCCGACTGACTCAGTACAAAACGTATTTTCTTAATGATTTCACATCACAGTACAGTAAAACAAAGGAAACAACCTTCGTAAAACAAATTTTCAATTGAACTACATATTATTTTTATGACATTTTGACATTTTTCTATTTTTAAAACTATTCTGAAGTTAGTAATAATAACGCTTAATTTGGTTGCATTCAGTGTTTAAATATAGTTAAATTTTCGATGGTTGTCGAGACTAATATTTTGAAGTGAGGTTTTCACATATGCCTAGTGTTCGGTCGAGACAACGTGATAAAAAAAATCATGAATTTTTGAAGTACTATACGCAGACATTTATCACGAAAAAATCAGACTTTTTACTGGTTTTAAGGCCAATATTTTTAAACGAGGATGAAATGTTGGATTAAGCCGTGGCTTTTGAAAATCCACTGTTTGAACTAGGGCTATTTTTGGTAATTATAAAGGTGTAATGTATAATTTATTCATTTTTATTAACATGTATTGTAAAATTGTAATGTATAATTAATTCATTTCCATTAACAATGTATTGTAAATTATACACATCAGATAACGAATAACGAATTAAAGAACCGCTTATTTTTAATAATATCTTTTAAGTTGTAAAATTAAAATCAGTCGATATTTATAATCCACATTGTAAATACAAATAATAAATTATCCTGTGAAAAAATAAAAGTGTAAATAAATATCAGTGTTTCAATTAAGTTTCACTTAAAATAGTATAACTAAATATACTATAATTTGGCGACGAAGAAAAACTATAATAGTGTCTTTGTGTAATTTGTTTAAAGTGCAAAAACAAGAACATCAAAAGAAAAAATAATAATTAATTGTTGTGTTAAAATGTCGCAATTTTTTGGCAAAATTGAACAGTTTGAGCCGAATGATGATTTTGAGGTCTATACGGAAAGATTGGAGATATTTTTTACTGTAAACAAGGTAAAAGATGACGAGAAAACCATGATGTTCCTGAGCATAGTTGGTAAGAACACCTTTGCAATTTTAAAATCATTAGTACAACCAGCTAAGCCTTCTGAAAAGAAATATGAAGCGCTTATTTCTGCTTTACGTGAGCATTTTTCGCCGCGATTGAATAAAAGAGCGGAGCGATTCAAATTTCATAAGGCCAAGCAAGAAGAAGGTGAAACCTTTACGGAATATATCATTCGTCTAAAATCATTAACACAAACCTGTAATTTTGGTGATTATCTTAAAATTAAATTACCAAACGAAAACGTGGTCGAAGGTCAAGTAGCGGTCGACAATAAAGTTCCGATAAAATATACATCGTTTGCTATTGATCGATTAATCAAATTGAGCATCATCGATTAATCAAATTGAAAGGAGTGATTAAAAATTAAATTATCGTCAGTCTCGAGCTAGAAATCGTTCGAAATTTAGAATGCGGAGTAAGAGTCCAAGTGTTGAAGGTCGTCATTCATTGGGAAAATGTCATCGCTGTGGAAGATATCATGATGTCGAGAAATGTCCAGCTGTAAATTGGGAATGTTTCATATGCAATAAGAAAGGGCATACCTCTAAAGTATGTCGTAATAGAAGAAGAATTCAGTATATTCAAATTAATTCCATAAATTCAGAATGTGATGTACAAATGTTAATCGTCGAAGGTCAACAGCTGATAATGGATATTGATACGGGAGCTGGTGTGTCAGTAATAAGTCAAGGAGAGTATAATACAAAACTTTCTTTTATTCAAATTGAACCAATATCGCATTCTTTGTTTTCTATTACAGGTCAAAATATTCAAGCAATTGGAAAAATCAATGTCAGTGTGAAGTTTTTCCAAAAGGAACATAAATTGGAATTGATCATTATCGAATCGGAAAAATATTTCAAGCCACTATTAGGACGAAACTGGTTAGACATTTTGGTTCCAGATTGGAAAGGAAAAATTTTCAAGCAAATCAACAATAATTATATGGTATGTTACAATAACACTAGCATATTAGATATTATAAATGAAAAATATCCAGACATTTTAAATTCGCAACCGTCTCGTTCGATTCGTGGTTCTGAAGCGGAAATAATCCTTAAGGAAGATGTCAAACCGATATTCCATAAGGCGTATACGGTCCCCTTAAGATTAAAAGATGATGTGGAAAATGAAATAAAACGGTTGTGTGATGAGGATATGTTAGTCCCTGTTAAATACAGTCAATGGGCCAGTCCTATTGTAGTGGTTCCAAAGTCGTCTGGGAAAATTCGTCTCTGTATTGATTGTCGTGTGACAATCAATAAATACATTCACACTGAGCATTACCCTCTTCCCAATATAGAAGAAATTTTTGCAAGTCTAGCGAATTCCAGTTATTTCTGCGTCATCGATTTATCGGGTGCTTATCAGCAACTGATAGTTTCAGAAAAGTCACGTCCTCTTTTAACAATTAATACTCATAAGGGTCTTTTTCAATATAAGCGTCTTCCATTTGGAGTATCATGCGCTCCTTCGATGTTTCGGTCGGTGATGGATCAGGTATTGATTAATTTAAAAGGAGTGTTTTGTTATTTGGACGATGTCCTAATTGGTGGTGAAACCTTAGAAGTATGTAAGTCAAGATGCTTCGAAGTTCTGCAAAGAATCCATGAATTCAATATCACCATAAATTTAAATAAATGCAAATTTTTAGAAACATCTGTAGATTATTTAGGTCACACTCTGTCAAAAGAAGGTCTAAGTCCCAACAAGGAAAAAGTCAAAGCTATTGTGGAAGCTCCTGCTCTACAAAATTTACAACAGCTTCAGTCATACCTTGGGCTTCTTAATTATTACGGAAGATTTATCCCCAATATGTCAATGGAATTAAAGGATATGTATAAGTTACTCCGTAAAGATACACCATACGAATGGTCTGAGGAAATTCAACAGTGTTTTGAGAGGAGCAAAAAGTTAATACTGGTCAATAATATTTTAGAGTTATATGATCCGAATAAACCTATAGTGATTGCGACAGATGCAAGTCCTTATGGGGTGGGCGCTGTTTTATCGCATATCGTAAATGGTATAGAGAAACCGGTATTCTTTATATCTACAACTTTGAGTCCATCTGAGAAAAATTACTCACAGATTCATCGAGAGGCCCTTGCTATTATATTTGCGGTTAAGAGATTCCACAAATATATTTTTGGTAGATCGTTTAAAATTTGCACTGACCATCAAGCTCTGAAAGAAATTTTCAGTCCTAATAAGGGAAATGGCGGTGTAGCTGCTGCTCGACTTCAACGTTGGGCAGTGATTTTATCATTATATGATTATTCTATAGAGTATAGACGTAGTGCACAAATGGCCAATGCTGATGCGCTTTCACGTTTACCCATTGAGGGAAAAACAGAAATAGATAGTTGCAGTCTTGTCAAATTTATAGATTCATCGCATGTAAGTCCAATCTCGTTAAAAGAAATTGCCAAGGAAACGGCAAATGATAAAATTCTTAAAAATGTCTTTAAATATGTTAAATCAGGATGGCCAAGACAAATTGATCGTGATATTATTTCCTATTATAGAAAACGGGTCAACTTAAATACGGATGAAGAATGTCTTTTTTATGGGGATAGAGTTAGAGTCTATACATAGTATGAATCACATTGGTATGGTAAAAATGAAAATTGTAGCTCGATCTTACGTATGGTGGGACAAAATAGATTCAGACATAGAAAGTTTTGTTAAAAGGTGTGCCCCGTGTCAGCAAGTAGCGGCAGTTCCAAAAGAAGTGGTAACGTCAAACTGGATAGAGCCAGATTCACCCTTCGAACGAATTCATATAGATTTTTTTTATTTTTCTAAATTTAAATTTCTTATCATTCTCGATGCTAAGACTAAATATGTCGATGTTATTTTGATGCAAAGTCTAACAGCATCAGTTTTAATTCATAAATTAAAGAAATTTTTCGCAGTCTTTGGATTGCCTAAAATATTGGTCAGTGACAATGGTCCTCCATTTAACTCATTTGAATGTCGAAAGTTTTTTAAAGAGTATGACATCAATGCCTTAAAAACTCCCGCTTATCACCCACAATCGAACGGACAAGGAGAGAGATATGTTCAGACTGTCAAATCAGCGTTCGAAAAATTTTTAATGGAAAATCATAAATTAGATGTTGTTGATTCTATTGAAAAATTCCTATTCAATCAAAGAAACCTTCCAAATATGACAACAGGGAAAACGTCCACTGAATTGATTTTTTCATTTAAGCCAAAAATTTTGTTAGATAGTTTAAATGATAAAAAACGCGTCAGGTTCAATTTAGATAAAGAGTTTCAGGATAAAATTGTTAACAAAAGAAAAGATCAATCTCAAAATAATAATTTTAAGAAATTCTATTTTCATGACAATAATTTCAAAAATAAAAAGAGTAGTCAATTTTTGGAGGGAGAAAATATTTTATATAGGAACCATTTCAAACAATATGTTAAATGGATTCCTGCGGTAATTATTCGTAGAGTCAGTTACTTTTTATATGAAATTAAGGTAAATGAAAATTCAAGAATTGTGCATAAAAATCAAATTAGGAGATCTAGTCTAGCTGTTAAATTTCATCCTTCTATTAATAATAATCCAAAGTCGGTGGATTGTGAAAACAAATCAGAAGAAAAAACTGTAACTATTAATAGAAGGAAAAGAAATAGAAGTTGTGACTATGAATTAAGAAAATCAAAGCGAATAAAAAGAATACCTACTAGATTAGGTTATTAAATTTATTGTTCTAGTTTTAAATTAAAAAAGGGGAAAATTGTAATGTATAATTTATTCATTTTTATTAACATGTATTGTAAAATTGTAATGTATAATTAATTCATTTCCATTAACAATGTATTGTAAATTATACACATCAGATAACGAATAACGAATTAAAAAACCGCTTATTTTTAATAATATCTTTTAAGTTGTAAAATTAAAATCAGTCGATATTTATAATCCACATTGTAAATACAAATAATAAATTATCCTGTGAAAAAATAAAAGTGTAAATAAATATCAGTGTTTCAATTAAGTTTCACTTAAAATAGTATAACTAAATATACTATAGATAGATCTATGTATTTTTGTAGCATTTTTGAATGGAGCTAAAATCTTCGATTTTCGATGTCGAATTTTGCATTAAAACTGCTTGTTGGGACACTTGCCACTTTTTTAAATTTTCACAGTAATATTGTTTTTTGAAATTTTTTCCCAGTAGGTATTATTTGTTTTTGTATTATATTGTCCGCTGTACTCTGACTTATTCCTATTAAATCACCGATTACCAATTGACATGACCCTGTTGCATAATACCTCAAACATACCAATATTTGTTGTATCGTGGTCAAAGGATACCCACAAAAGTCTAGTGGTTCAATGTCATTTTTTATAATGCTTTCTAAATAATGAACTCCTTCTTTAGAAAACCTGAATTGCATCCTAAACTCTTCCGTATTATAATATGCCGTCAATCCTTTCTTAAAATATTTTTGGTTGTTTTATTCGTTGACTTGGTATGATTATTACATAATCTGAATCATTAGAATCAGAAGAAGAAGATGAATTAGCAAGATTTTGCATAACTTTTCTTAGAAATTTTACTATACTTGAATAAATTTAAAAACGGTTTGACGCCACGTAACGTCGTTTTGTATTTTCGAATTTTCTAAAATAAAGTAACCGCGGTTTTAACCATCGATATTGAAGTATAAATCTGAGGATACATTTTTAATCCAAGACTGAATCATTTGATTTATCTACGTTTAAAAATATGAAAGAAAAGATAAATTCGCCGATTTATCTCTATCGACGTTCAAAAATACGGGCCTAAATGTCAAAATGTTTTGAATTTAGGTGACAACAAAAATATTTTATTTTGTTTGTTAACGCTTTTGGTTTTGTTGTGTTTATATGCTTACATTTTTGTGATAACTATTCTTCATAAAATTGGTTTGTGGCTTTCAGGCCAAATTTATATTTTGTGATAAAATTAATTGAAATAAAAGTGACCTATAAAGGTTGACGTATAAATCCATCTTTTTATTCTTTGACTGTTCGGTTCCGTTTGACGTTATATGCAACGAGGTGAAGTTATAAGAAAAAATTGACGTAAAATATCGTGATATTTATTATGATCTTGCACGACCGAACGCTACCATGCACAGTGGTACAGATCAATTTCAGTTCGGCAAAAATTCATTTTATGAGTGATTCTTATGTATTTTTTAACGCTGAATCCGAATCTGCCATCGATTTTTACCCCAGGTCTGCCATTTTCCCGAAAAGCCGAAAAAACCGAATTTTCGGAGTTAAGGTGCAAAGTGTTTTTTTTATGATTCCTTTGGTTTTATATAGTCATTTTATGCAGAATAATGAGTTTTCAAATTTACCCGGGTTTTTTTTTCGATCCAAATTTTCGGTTTTTTGGGTTTCCATGATAGATAGGTAAAAAATAACTTCAGATTCGGATTAAGCGACCAAAAGTATGGTAGAAACGATATAAAACTTTACTAGCTTGTTAACTTTAAATTTGACCTCACGTGACCTTTGAGAGGTCACATCTTAATTTCCGCAAAAGTCCTCACTATTTTATGAGTGTCCAATTGAAGCCTGGTACTCTCTCTACAAGCTCCAAATGAAAAAATGAGTGGGCACCTTTGGGAGCAAAAGTTATAGCCAGTTGAATCTCGAATAAAAAACCCGGGCATTATGGGGGGATAATAATGTCAAAATGGTCGAATTGTCGAATTGGGATTTTGATGTCTAGTATAGCTTAAAATTTGATTTTGATAATATATCTTTTAATTATATATTTTAAGATTTTGACATTATTATCCCCCCATAATTCCCGGGTTTTTTATTATAAAATTCGGTTTTTTCGGTTTTTCTGGGAAATGGCTGACCTGGGAAAAAAACCGATGGCAGATTCGGATTCAGCGTCAAAAAATACATAATAATCACTCATAAAATGAATGAATCACTGATGAAATGAAATGAACACATAATAATAATCACTCATAAAATGAATTTTCTCATGGTTCTAATGTTAATTCAAATTTTCTAATGTTAATTCGCAAATTCTAATGTTAACTCACGCAAAAATAAAAATGTGTCAACAAATTACACATATAAATTATTCCAAATCGGTGGTAGTAATTGGGTTGCACATGAACGAAAGTTACGCTAAACAAATTATTTGATTCTTTCTAGAATATGGGTTCACCAAAATCAATTTTGGAGCAATAATTATAATTTAGTAGAGATAGCAAAACGATTTTAACGTTTGACACGGATCAAATGTTATGGTCATGATTCATGAAGTATATATTAATGCAACTGTTGCTGCCAATAAATAATTTATCCTTGGTAAGCGTATTTGTTTGTAGTTTGTTGTCGGTCTGTTGTTCGTTGTGGTCGTTAAATATTTTATTTTTAGCAAGTTTAAACATATTTCATGTTGTTCGAGGATATAACATTACTTTTGCGGTCATTAAGTGCATGAACCATTATAACTTTTTGTCGTGATGACATAAGTAAGATGGTTCTTATGTCACGTGATAAGAACTACAATAGACAAAAACAAAATTGAAAAAGACAAAGCATAAATCAGAGTTTTTTTGATATTGTGTACGTCTTTTGATATGAAACACATATATAATTGACTAATCTTTTGTACTTAAAAATGGAATATTAGTTTGATCAATATTATTCTTAAGATCCGGAACTTGACTCCGATTTGTTGAAGCTATTCTGCAAAATAAATCTTTGTATTTGGAATAGAACTAAGTTGCCTTGGAACTTTTTTCACTAGGCAAGTACAATTTTCAGGTATTCTAAATAGTAATACATATAAGTTGGATCCGAATCAAATAAACATTTCTTAAATATAGAAAAAAATCTGTTGCGTGTAGACATGATTCGATTCGATTGAAGCACGAAAACGTTATTTTAATTTTGGATATTTTGTCCACCACAAAACAACATGTTTTTATAATCTGTGATTATCTAAGTTTTCAGAAATTTTGCCGATTTTCTTATATGTAGAACAAAACAGGGATTAACCAAGGGTTTGTGAAGCGAACACATTAGTTCTGATTTTGATATCTCCTCTCTCCTCTCCCGCAAATTAGTTTTGATTTTAGATATCTACTTTCTAAAAACAAAACGTGAAACGATTCCATTTAAACATTTGATAATTAACATTAGTGGCTCAGCAACCATCTATACATTTAGAAAATTAACTTTTAGCCATCTCAAGTTATAACATACCTATCGATTTTCAATTTAGAACTTTGAACTATAGTTTAAAGTTGAAAGTATGACAGATAGATATTTAAAAGGTAAGTAAGTAAATAGGACAGTTAAATTTGAATGTATATCTTGCAAAGATGTATCAACCGTGCAATAAAAATCAAGATGAGTTTCGTAAATTAACTTTAGGATCCGCTAATCAGAAATGATAAAAAAGATTATTACTTACATTAAAAATATATACTACAACATTATATAATAGAGTGTGATAAAGCTCTAAAAGTCTAAAGCAATACCATACCGCGTGGGGAAATTGTAACAACAATACAGTTGGCTTTCTTTTTTGTGCACAAACGGCTTGTTTAAAGTATGTTGTGAATCTATCTTTGCATCAAAAACGTCATATTTGGTGTCACTTAAACTTACATAAACTATGAGAAACGTATTAAAAAAAACGTGCCTCGGAGAAAACTTCTATGTGTGATTATCTGTGTATATGTTTCAACATAGAACATTAACCGAATGACAAGCAATACTTCAAATCCTCAGAATAACGTTGATCTGATCTAATCAACAGAAACAACTTTAGCCAGGAGCTTAACTTCACTAAAAGCACTGCAGAATATTACATTGTTAACACTCAGTAACAAAATGCCATAAATTCAACCTGGAGAAGATGTATAGCTTGGAGGTGAAAGCTAATAAAATTGTTAGCATAATATCGATAGTTGGAATGGTATCTTAGGATATTGAAAGTATTTAAAAACCAATTAATGAACAAAAAATTTCTTCAATATCGCAATAGTAAAAACTTTCGATTAGAATACCAAGGGTCATACCAATTAGAACAGAGAACTCAAACAATCTAAAACGAGCGACAACGTGCTCTATAATACGATAGAAAGCCTTCCTGCTGCAGTTTGTATCGACAGATGTCATAATCTCATCACTGAAATTTCAGGTCACGAAAAGCTGATTGTGGTGGTAATAAAATTAAAACATTCATATTTGTGTTATATTTTTTGGAAAAATCGTTTTATCATTCCTCTTCAGTAAATTTATGTGTAATTATTTTGTATTCATCTGCATCCGTAATGGTTTTCTCATTATAGTCTTTTTGAGAAAAACCAAAATACTTTCTAACAAATGGAGCTATAACATTTTCATCTACATCACCAGGTTTATTCCATCCAAAAATGCAAGAAGAAAAACAAGCCATTATAATACTAACTGCTGTTCCAAAAAGCACGTACCATAGATATGACAGATGGTAAAAAGTTTTTTCTTCGGCCACTGGATTAATTGTTGGAATTAAATTAGTCCTTGTAAAGTTATATACGCAACCATCAGTAGTTAACGGTTTTACCGCAATTGTCATTAAACCACTTGCTGCTAATAACTGAGACTTAATACTCAGCCAACCCATAACAATTAAGCTAGAACATCCTCCAATAAACGCCGACTTACCATTTATCCATGGAATCATTAAACCGATTATAAAAAGTGACAACAGTGGCCCATTTGTTATTGTTTGTAGAGTCATGGAAAGTTGTAGTACGGCACCTAGCTTTTCCACAACCAACACCAGTACAACAGCCAATACGCCATATATAACAACAACAAAACGTAGAATGTTATTAACTGCTTTGTCCGATAACGGTTTTTTCACGTGTGGTTTCACAAAGTCTTCATAAAATACAGAAGTCAAACTATTAAGATTTGTGGAGAGTGTGCTTAGAGTAGCACTTATTATTCCAGCAATAAACAATCCAGGCACACCAGGTACGTTTCTGAATATATCCATTACAAATAGTGGAAGTAATTGATCTTTAGCCTTTGCTAGTTTTGTTGTTAGTGGATCACAATCGTAGTATTTAGCATAAACTAATAAGCCATTGAAGGATGTGCAAAAGTTAATTAAACAAGCACCTACTACAAAAATCCATAACGCTTTACGAGCTGCACTTATACTTGGCAATGAAAAATATCGTTGAATCATACATTGACTAATTGCATTCATCTGAATATGAAATGATGTACCACCAATAATTAATGAAAGAATCGTATGTCGCTCAGTTAAATCAAAACTAAATGGGGGTAATTCAATTCTCCCTGAAATTAAATTTCTCTCTATAACCGTTCCTAGTCCACCAACACTATGTATTCCATATCCAATAATTGAAAAAACACAAGCAAACATCACTCCAACTTGAAGTGTGTCAGTCCATACAACAGCCTTGATTCCACCAACACTTGTGTAAAAAATGCAAATAACACACATCACTGTTGTAATAATGTGAATATTCAATCCAGCTGCCTGGTTTAAAGCCAAAGCTGGAACGTAAATTATAATCGGAAGTTTAAGTGCCTATAACAGTTAAAACAACGTTTAAGTGAATAAAATTTTGAAAGGTGATAAATTTGATGATAGTTACCGCACCCAGAGAAAACAAAAAAGCACCGAAAAGTCTTGCACGTTTGTCAAATCTTGCTTCCAGATACTGAAACAAAAAGCCTGAATATAATTCAAATTTAAACTTTAGATTTTATTTTACCTCATAAGTTGATGTTAGCTTTAAATCCAAAAATACAGGTAAGAATACAAAATTCATTATGACTCCACATATAAGAATTCCAACGATTATAAACATAAATGCACTACCATATAAGTAGGTTTCTGTAGATGAGCCAAGAAACGAAATACCAGATACCAAACTATTTATGTAGCAAAAATATAATTAAACTATAAATTACAACAACTAAATTTACCTTGCGATTAACGACATAGCTATTGGAAATATATTCATTTTTCGTCCACCAATCATATAATCCAAAGCACTCGATCCCTTTCGACTTTTTCCGTTTTCCTGTTTCCTCTTACCTTGGACTCCAAAATAAACACCAATTAACGAGCAACTTACAAGCATTGCAAGAACAATTATATAATCCAGCCATCCAAACTGTTGTAAAGAATGAGAAACGTCTTCCACATCAGGGAAGATTATGTTTTGTATACCAACCATTTTTACATAAATGTTTAAGGTGTTTCACTTTACCACATAAACTGCGTAGAACTGAAACTTACTCTTCAAAATAAGACGATTTACTGTGAATATTTATGCTTTAAATTAGGCAATTGCCAAGGGAAACGGTAAGCTAAATAAACAAAGCACAGAAAATTTACAACATATGCTTATCTTAATTTGACTTAAGCAATTAAAGAAATTGTGACTTGCAGATAACATAACAAAAAGATAATTTTTTTAAGAAAATCCATACAAATAGTTATTGTGAGACTAATTTAACTTGTATGTATTGAGCCCTGAGATAAAACTATCAGATTTAATTCCAGTTAAAACTAATTTATTTCAAATATAACTATAGCTAAGATATTGTGAAGATTATGGAGTATGATATACAAAAGAACATCGTTATGAAAAATACTCTTTATAGAAAATTATTTCCCTAAAAGAATATAAAACACCTGAATAAACATGAAGATAACAAAAACAAAATAGCACACAACAGGAAATTGTTATTGATATTATTAGAACCGAAAATAAAACTCCTTAAAGTAGGTTAATAAACTAAGGTAGAGTAGGCAAATAAACATATTAAAAAGAATAGATATGAATATTTCACACCTATGTGTGATTTTTTGATGATTGTTTTGTTTTGTTGTTTATGTTAGCTTTGAATACATGCCTCCAGAGCTTCCATCCGACATATTTTTTCAAACACTTTTTTGACAATAACTCAAAAATTGAGCATCGCGAAATTCTAAAAGAAATTGCTATGTTTTTTAAATTAGGTGCTCTTTCAAATGACACCCTACTTGACCACATTTTAAATAAGTGTTTTTACCTCTTCTCATATCCACCCCCTTAATAAATATAATTATGAGTCTGTGACACTTTTACTAGGTCATTCAATAAGTCCGTAGGATGACTCATAGATGGCGTTACTAGAATTTTTTCCATATGATTTTTATTTAGTACTAACCTTCAAACGATACGTGTATAAATTTGACAGCAATCTGACTATTGATTCGTGAGTTATAGCATTTTGTGTGAAGCAACTTTTGTTTTTGAAAAAAAAATGGAAAAAAGTGAATTTCGAATTTTAATAAAGCATTGCTTTTTGATGAAAAAAAATACAGTGGAAACCAAACAATGGCTTGATAAACATTATCCAAACTCTGCTCCATCGAGACAAATGGTAGAGAAGTGGATTGCTGAATTTAAATGTGGTCATACCAGCACAAAAGATGCAGAGCGCAGTGGACGCCCAAATGAGGCTGTTATTCCAGAAAACATAAAAAAACTCCACAAATTGGTTATGAACGATCGCAAATTGAAGGTGCACGAAATAGCTGACATTGTAAAGGTAGCAGATGGTAGTGTTTTTACCATTTTACATGAACATTTGGGTATGCGGAAGCTCTGTGCAAATTGGGTGCCGCATGAGCTCACAGTCGACCAAAAACAACAACGAATCGATGCGGAGGAGTCTATGGCACTGTCAAACCGCAATAAAATGGAATTCTATCGTAGATATATGACAATGGATGAGACATGGCTTCATAATTACACACCAGAATCCAAAAGACAGTCAGCTGAGTGGACAGCAGTCGACGAACCGAATCCAAAGCGAGCAAAGACGCAACAGTCGGCCGGTAAAGTGATGGCGTCTGTATTTTGGGATACGAACGGAATAATATTCATCGACTATCTCCAAAAAGGAACCACCATCAACAGCGACTATTACTGTGAACTTTTGGATCGATTGAAGGCTGAAATCGCAAAGAAACGGCCACAATTGCAAAAGAAAAAAGTGTTGTTTCACCAAGATAATGCACCGTGTCACAGATCGATGAAAACGATGGCAAAATTGAATGAATTGGGCGTTGAATTGCTTACCCACCCACCATATTCTCCAGATTTAGCCCCTAGCGACTTTTTCCTGTTTTCAGATCTCAAGAGAATGCTTGCTGGAAAGAAATTTAAGTCCAATGATGAAGTAATCGCGGAAACTGAGGCCTATTTTGACGAGAAAGAGAAATCGTACTATAAAAGTGGTATAGAAAAGTTGGAAAATCGCTATACTCGTTGTATCGCCCTCGAAGGCAACTATGTTGAATAAAAAAATCGAGTTTTGTCAAAATGTTGTTTTTTTCTTACTTATCCTACGGACTTATTGAATGACCTGTTATATATTTTTTATTAAAAACATACTAATTTTTCTACCATTCCAAATACATTTGAAAATTTTCGATCAGCTAGGTTCGGAGCTAATCGAAGTAAGAGAACACGAAAAAAACGTCAATATTCAAAATTATACAAAAAACGGTGAGGTGTAAAATTCCAAAATAAACTTTTAAGAAATACTGAAGTGAAGCCCTTTCATATTATATCCTACTTGAATCTATAAAAAAATATATTTTCTCAAAGGTCTCAGATCGTACCCCTGTAAACCAAACGAAAACCACTTTAGTGTTATTTGTATCCTTTCATCCTTTCATCTGTATCATTTCATGTTGACAGATCAGTTTTATACGCACCTCAAATTTCAAGTTCATAGCATTTATAGTTTACGAGATAATCGATATAATTAATGTGTAAAACTCGTTTTACTCTCATCAATAGTGTTCCGTATGAAAAACGGAACCCTAAAAACCAAAAAATTTAATGCATATAAATACGAAATCTCACAACATAATTGACGTTTCGACAGGGAACATAAGATATTCAAAGATTTTTCAATGACGTTTTACGAAGTCACCAGATGTGATTTTTTCGAGTTATCGTTGTTGTGTATTATTTTTTGTTACGGTTTCTATGAGAAATAAGAGTGAAAGAAATGGGTCAAGCTATAATTTAATTTAGTAGTCAAATAATAAAATAAAATGCTAGTGCCTTCCAATGAGCTAGTTTAATAACAGCCATAAGCTATCTTGAACTATTAAAAACTATTTGGTACAAATTAACTAAATCGTGTGCTAAGACCGCAACTTTTAGGTAAATACAAATATAGAGAAATTTTTGTAATTTTTCAATCGGTTAGTTTTATGATTACTTGAATAAGAACGCACTAATAATTACTTCGGTCTGAAAGACCTAAGTATTACATTCATGAGCTGAAAGTGAAATTCTTAACCCCACTTTTTTTGGAATTTCTCGACGTTTTAGGACCTACTGATTCTAAAAAAGCAAAAAAAAATGCATGTCTGTCTGTAGGCCGGCCGGCCGGCCGTCATTACCTATGCTGCAGCGAAAACCGCTGGAGGGATTTCAAAATTTTTTTTTTCTAAAAATAGGTATACTTAAGAGACAGGTCCGAAAGGACGCTGTGTTCGATAACTGTACCGGAAGTGTGTCAAAAAATCATTATGTGTGTCTACAGATGTAAATTTACCGGTAAAATATTTTTATGGTAATTTTACCGTAAAATTACCGGTAAGATTGTTAAAATTGGTAAAATAGGTAAAATATAAAACTGGATCAAAAAATTAATTATGGTTGCATTTTTAATTAATTCAAAATGTATATGACTATATGACAATCATTTCTATAGTTTATAAAAACAATAGATGCAAATCAAATATATTATTATGGAGTTAAATATACTTACTCGTAGAGTATTTATAGACAGGAATATACATAATCAGCAATGGAAAATTCTTTTATATCTGAAAAATGATCGAAAATAAGCTGTTGTTTACTTAGCAGTACACATCTTGAAAACGGACAACGAGTTTTTTGCACATCTGCACATCTCACTGTTATGTCGGAGTTTGTAAGAACACTACTATATTCGGAAATGTTTACGTATTAGTATTACACATGGAATGGAAATATAAAAACATTTTAACGGCTTAAATTCAAAAAGTGAGTCTACAGAAAACTAAGCATATTCATTAAAACTTACTATATGTTCAAACTATATGCGATGCATCCCAATCTAGATAAATGCTACTTTCATCGCAAGTGGTTGAAAAATGCGCCCGGTTCAACGTTTTTTCATCATTGATAATAATTTTCAACGGCATTAAACGTGTGACGTGTCACTCCACATATGCCACAACCGAAAATGGAATGGATACATTAATTAAGCGTGCAACAATCAAAATGTAATTCGTGTATTATTTCATTGTTTCATTAATGGGAAAAAATAAAAGAGGCAAATGGCTAAAAAAAATTTGTTTCTGAAATTTGAAAAACAAATTATAATGAAGGGCTGATAATGTTTCGTTGGGTTTGTTTCGTTGGGTTGTGTGTTCTTAACCGTTTGAGAATGCCATCGATCTGCTGCTGTTGCAGCTACGTTTATTGTAAAATTGGTCGTGAGAAAAATTACTACCAAATTATTTCCTAATATTCTAACTTACCATAAGAATTACGATTGGTGAGAAAAAGAACTATACTTGCGTCCAACAACAAAGACATCTACGAACTTTACAATGTTATTCAATCTTACATTCAAAGCAAAGAAATAATAAAGAAAGCCGTCTGCACTGCTATAGAGCCAAATAAAGCATTTTGTTTTTTTCAATAGAATGTTTTTACTTCACTCGATCTATCACAATACGTACTGCAATTGAAAAACAGTTGACCGCAGTGCACCGATGAAATGCATAAGATTTACTCTTTTATTCGTATCACTTGCTCGCCAGTATGTACTGCATAAAGATATACTGCCGAGATTCAAGGCTGTATGTAACAGTATCACAATGCAGACGTACTTTCATGTCCGAACTCCACATCATCTGAAATGAAATGATTTGCTGCCATCAATAACCTTAGATGACCTCAATCTACAGCTTTTTAAAAAAGTGTTCAATATCTCAGAACGCATTTTAGACTGGGATCTAGGCTTTCAAATGCATTTTGTTGTGATAAATATTCTTGTTGGTGTAATAAATATTCTATAATTCCACAAAAAAACATAAACTTTGATTTTTATTAAACAAAGGTTAATCAATTTTTTTTTGCAATTTTACCAATTTTACCAAGCCTAAGTAATATTACGTAATATTACCAATTTTACCGGTAATTTTACCATGGGTAATATTACCTTTACATCTGTATGTGTGTCAAAAATAGCAAATTTTCATATTTTTGGCTTAAAAAACGTTCATTTTAAGTGATTACGAGTAGGAACATTAAATTTGGAAAAATCTTGATGGTAGGGATTGGTTTGTGAGATCAAAAACTAGATTATTGCATTATAAGTTTGTCAAACAAATGTTGTCAAGTGTGTCAAAAGAAAGATTTTTATTTATTTTTTTACCTAATTTTTTGGAAAAAAAATAAAATTAATTGTTTGTTTGAAATGAAATTTTATTATTATTATTGAGAATTATGCCATTATAAGTTTGTCTAAAAAATGTTGTCAAGTGTGTCAAAAGAAAGGTTTTTATTTATTTTACCCAATAATGTCAAGTGTGTCAAAAAACGATTTCATTTATTTTTTTAGCCAATTTTTTGGGAAAAAATGTAGCTGTTCTTATGACGTAAACGTAGTTGAAAATGAAATTGGACATGGAAATTTTTGAATTTGTAATAGTTTTTGAAATATTTTTGGAATTTTGAAAAAGTTTTTATTTTTGATTTTGTAATAATTTTTGCAATATATTTAGAATTTCGGAAAAAGTTTTAATTTTTGATTTTGTAAGAATTTTTGGAATATTTTTAAAATTTTGAAAAATTTTTAATTTTTGATTTTATTATAATTTTTGGAATTTTGAAAAAATTTTCTATTTTTGATTTTGTAATAAATTTTGCAATATTTTTAGAATTTTGGAAAAAGTTTGATTTTTAAGAATTTTTGGATTATTATTGGAATATAGAAAAAGTTTAAGGCTGTTTTCTAAACCAAAACTTATTTGAAACTTATTTGTGGAGACTTACTTATTTGAATAAGTAACCTAAATAGGTGACTTATTTGAAATTTTTTTTTCATAGAAAAATCTAATTCGATTTGACAGTGTCAAATATTTTTATGTTTGTTTACTAAATGATTTTAAGGAATAAAACTTCTTTTTCGATTTCTAATAAAATTAATGAAATACTTTAAAGTGAAAAAAATAGTTTTGAAAACTCTTTTAATTGATCAAATTAAATAAATGTTTTTAATTAAATTTATTTTCGAATTTGCTTTTATATTGCTGTCAAAATAAGTATGCTAAACCATTTAGAATAGCTTTAAAATACTTATTTAAAATGGCGGTGAATAAGTAAGTCTACATAAATAAGTTTCAAATAAGTCGTCATTTAGAAAACAGCCTAAATATTTGATTTCATTCTAATTTTTGGAATATTTTTTGAATTTTGAAAAAAGTTTCAATTTTTGATTTTGTTATAATTTTTGCAAAATTTTTAGAATTTTGGAAAAGTTTAAATTTTTAAGAATTTTTGTAATATTATCGGAATTTAGAAAAAGTTTAAATATCTGATTTTAGAATACATTTTTGGAATTTTGAAGAAGTTTGATTTTATTTAATTTAACAATATTTTTGGACTTTTGTGTATGATTTTCCGGCAACGTATTGATGTTACGTGTTAGTTTTGTGATAAGTTTTTAAACAGAGATAAAAAATACTTGTACTTGAACAAAGAGTTATGTTTGATATACATCGCTACCCAAAACTAAAAACCATGTCCTCATAAAAGTTTGTTGAAAACTATATCAAAATCCTTAAACCAGACCGAAGTCTTGATATCTCAGAGCTGTGAGATTTCAGCCCCTCCATATTTTAATTTTTGCAATTCCGCATCACAATTCAACGTATTTCGATATTGTTAACAACATCAAAAAGTGAGATTTTTGCGCACTGTTTTATATTTCCGCTGTTATATCTTTTATAAGAAATAATATTTATTAAATTAAAAGACACTTTATGAATTTATATTATTATTTATTAACAAATAAATAATACAACTTATTCACAACAACTTTTATTCAAGATGGATTCTCTTGTATAAAAGTTGTTGTGAATAAGTTGTATTATTTATTTGTTAATAAATAATAATATAAATTCATAAAGTGTCTTTTAATTAAATAAATATTATATCTTATAAAAGATATAACATGGCGCAGTAAAATAGGATTAAATACCTAAAAAGTGATACAGATGATCGGAAAAAACATAGATTTCTTTTTTCGTGAAACATGTTGCAATTTTTTTTGCATAGTTTAAAGTTAAGAGCGTGCACAAAATTTCGATATTAAATTGATAATTACCACAGTTAGAAGAACGGGTCATTAAATATAAAATAAATTGGGCATAGTTTAATGTTACGCACGCTCGTCAAAAATTTCAATAAAATATTAATAAAAATCGCAGTTGAAGAACGAGTTATTTAATAAAGAATTTATAAATCGCGTAGTTAGAAAAACGGGTTATTAACTTGAAAAGCAAATAGATGTAATGAAATAAAACGTATTTAAAGATGGATATACTAATGGCACCAGCACCATTATGCTGCGATGGCAATTTAAAGCACAACTGAGCAAAATGATGCTTTTAGCACATTTGAATTTCCAGATGATACTGCTGGTAAACCGACATTAACATATGAAAATGTAATAAAGAAGTTTAGTGATTATTGCACTCCATCAACAAATTTGTTATACGAACGTCATTTGTTTAATATCAAAATTCAAGAAGAAAACGAAAGTTTTGATAATTTTTTGGTGGAAATTAAGAAAGCCGCTGAAAGTTGTGAGTTTGGTAGGGAGATGAAGGACTCCTTATTTAGGGATAAAATTGTGTTTGGCATACGTGATCCGATGTTAAAAAGTAAACTATTTAAAATGGGTAATCCAGATTTAAAAACAACAATAGATATGTGTCGTTTAGAAGAGCGAACTAATCAACAGGCTAAATGTATTAAATTAAATGTCGATGAAGTCAAAGGTAAATTTAATAAATTAAATAATTACAATAAATCAAATAATATTAATAATAAACTAAATAATTATAATAAATCAAATAATAATTTTAATACTAAATTTAATGATAATAATTTTTCAAATAAATTTAAACAAAATTATCAAGGGCCGTCAACATCATCAAAACGTGTTAATGAAATTAAAGATGATAATGATTATGATGATGTTGATGACGACTTTTGTATATGTACTTTAGAATCTCAAAATGGAAGTTATTTGGATTTAAATATGAATTATGAAATTGAGGCTAATAATTTAGTAGTCCTCTCTTTCTAAAAATTTTTAAAATAATAGTTAGTATGAAAAAATAAACGTTGAACAAGTTCCGGTTAAATTCAAAATTGATACAGGTTCGGACGTGAATATTCTACCTTCTTCAATTTTTTGTAAATTCATTAATAAGAAACAATTAAAAACTGATATTACGTTACGAGTGTTTGGTGGAACCAAAATCACGCCAGTGGGGATAGTTTATTTGACAATTCCATTAATAAAATTGAATTAAATGAGCATTTTATTATACTAGTAGTTAGTAGATTTAGAGACCACTCCAATATTAGGTCTTCAGACAAGCGAAAAACTCGGTTTAATAAAACAAGTTTTAGAAATTAAAAATGAAAAAGATGAATTTATTAAAAACAATAAAATCGTTTTTCAGGGTTTGGGAAAATTTCCAAATCAACTAGAATTGAAACTAAAAACAAATGTAACGCCTGTTACGAGGCAACCTAGAAGAATACCTATAGTTCTAAAAGAAAAAGTTAAACAAACCATAGAAAAATTAACGGAAAAGGGAATTATAGAAAGGGAAAGGGAATTATGCCGTTAACAGAACCCAGTGAATGGGTAAGCAATTTGGTTGTCGTTCAAAAGCCAAATGGTAACTTAAGACTATGTTTAGATCCCCATGTTTTTAAATGAGGCGCTTAAACAAGAATATTACGAAATCCCAAAGTTAGAAGATCTAATTACAAAATTAAATGGAGCCAAGTTTTTTACGGTCCTAGACCTGAAAGACGGCTTCTATCAAATTGAAATTTCTGAAGAATCATCTATACTTTGCTCTTTTAGTACGCCCTATGACTGTTTTAAGTTCAAGAGATTACCATTCGGAATAAATGTCGCACCTCAGGCATTCCAAAATTTAAATGAAAAGATTTTTGGCGATATTGCAGGCGTACTAATCTATATAGATGACCTGTTAATATCTGGACGTACTGAACAAGAGCATGATAATAATTTAGCAAAAGTTATTGAAAGGGCAAAACAACTGAATATTAAATTTAGCTTGAAAAAACTGACATAAAGTTCAAGAAGTAAATTTCCTTGGACATACCTTTAGTAAGAACGGAGTAAGTACGGACCCATGTCGAATTAAGGCTAAAATTAATATGGAGGATCCAAGTTTAAAAAAAGAGCTTCAGAGGTTCCTCGGAATGGTCAATTATTTCAGGAGTTTCATTCCAAATATGGCAGAATTAACAGAACCTTTGAGACAGTTATTAAAAAAGAACGTCCAATTCGAATGGTTAACACTGCATTCAAACACAATATTAAGAATTAAACAAACGTTAACTAAATCACCAATTTTACAGGCCTTTGATCCCAATTCACAGGTGGTGATACAGACTGATGCTAGCAAAAGTGGAATAGGCTGCGTTTTACTCCAAAATAAAAAGCCTGTGGCGTATGCATCCAGAAGCATGACGGATGCAGAAACAAATTCTGCACAAGTTGAAAAAGAGCTTTTGGTCATATTATATTCTTGTGTAAAATTTCACAATTATATTTATAGACGTAAGATCGAAATTCACACAGACCATAAGCCGCTGGTAAGCATAATGAAGAATGAATTAAATAAAGTAAATTCGTCACGGCTTCAAAGAATGAAAATAAAACTCCTGATATATGACATTGATGTAAAATATATTCCTGGAAAAGACATGCATTTAGCTGATCACTTGTCCCGATCTTATTTGTTGGATGAACCTGCTTCGGAATTTAAAGAATTTGAAGAGGTGATACTAACGATTAATGTAACCAATGAGAAAAAAGAACAATTAAAAATTGAAACACAAAAAGACGAAATTCTAAAAAATCTGCTAGAAGTTTATCAAAAGGGCTGGCCTAATTCTAAAACCAAACTACCGGAGGTGACAAAATCATATTGGAAATTTAAAGACGATATATACTGTGAAGATGGACTTGTTTTTCTTGGAAATCGAATTGTGATTCTAACTGCGTTGAGAAATAATATGTTACATCAATTACATGAGTCTCACGTAGGCATAACTAAAACAAAGTTACGTGCGCGACAAATACTCTATTGGCCCGGAATTAATACGGACATTGAAAATTTTATAAGTAAATGCAGCACATGCGAAAAATTTCAATAATCGAACATCAAGGAACCGTTAATACCACACGAAGTCCCTGATCTAGCATTTCAACATGTAGGATGTGGCATAATGCAAGTTGGTATATTGGATTTTTTGTTACTAACTGATTATTATTCTAAGTGGCTTGAGATAATTCCATTACAGTCCAAGCAGTCATCAGAGTTAATAAATAAGTTAAAAACAATTTTATCTACACATGGGATACCAAAAGTAATGATTTCCGATAACATGCCTTGTAATTCCAGAGAATTTCAGTGTTTCTCTAAAGACTGGAATTTCGATATTAAAACTTCTAGTCCTCGGTATGCTCAGTCGAATGGACAAGCGGAAAAAGCTGTGCATATAGCTAAATTGATTGTCAAAAAATCCAAAGATGATAACAAAGACTTAGAATACTCATTATTGGAGTATCAGAACCATCCAGTTGCTCAATTGAATTGTTCTCCATCTCAAATACTCATGAGCCGGGTTGGTAGAACTAAAATTCCAGTAAGGGAATCTTTGTTGAGATCGCAAGTGGAAGTAGGTATCAAACAAAAATGACTCCAAATTCAACATAAAAGTAAAAACTAGTATGATCGTAAAACAAAAACAAGACCTAGTTTTCAAGACGGAGACACAGTAGTGTACAGGAAAAATAAAATATGGGAGCCCGCGAAAGTTATTGAAACCCATAACACTCCACGATCATACCTAATAAAAAATGAAGAACGTAGAATATTGCGTAGAAACAAATTTCATTTCAAAAAATCACCACATGAACCTATAATAAATAATACTGATTCGGATAGTGAACCACCTAATTTAATAGTTCAGTGTAATCAAAGTAAATTTGTTAACATGGGTAGTGTTTCCGATCAACATACCAATAGTACAAGATCAGGAAGGATTTCGAGAGCTCCAAAATATTTAAACGAATATGTGACAAATTAAAATTTTTGCCATTTTTATTTGAATGTAATTTTTTTCTTTTTGCATAGGGAGGTGGCATCATTTCACCAAAATTGTAATGGATAGTCTGGACTAATGTCAGAACGTAGTGTATTACAGTCGCAGTTTCCTTAGTTGTTGTTCCTTATATTAATCTGTACCACTTGTAATAGATTCTCATCCCTTCATCATCAATAGTCATATTTCGAGTAGTTTCCTTAACCCATAGTTTCCTTATATATTTCTTAAAATCTAACTAAATCTGCAATAGCCGGACAAACGTATAGGAGAAAGAAAATTGCACTAATTACCCTGATTTATTTATTCATTAATATAACATAATATTGGTTAATTTGAATTAATTAATAATTTTCTTTAATCATCATCCGTATAACCACTAAAATTTAATCAGAATTTAATCTTGCAACGCACTAAAATTGACGCGCGTTATACTTCCATTCGATTGTTCTCGCCTTACTACTTGAGTTTAAACTCTTCTTTTTTTTCAAAACACAAACCGTAATGAAACAACGAAATTCTCAAAACCTCATAACAGCTACGTGTATTCTGTTTCCAATCGTCAACATACAACGAATTACTATTCTTGCTTTGCTAAACATTTGATTTGTCTTTGTATGAGTGTTTTGCTTTAAACAATCCTTCCGTTATTGAACTGAACTTCACTGTACTGATATTGCAGAATGTAGTTAATAAATGTCTAAACATCATATCATTGATCGAATCTGTATTTGATTCATTTTGAATTCAATTATACGTGTTATGGATGTGTCGGAAATATCTTGTGTCCAAACCTTACTTTCGTACAATATTATCAAATAGCAAACGGTTTTGTGAACTATAATAAGTTCCCAATAATTTGAAAATCTGATGTAAATTAATTATCTCCCATCTAAAACACTATATTCGAGTTATTGCGAGACTAAAAATTTGACTATATAATGAGCACTGTAAATTGTTTTCTCTCTTAGTTCTATTACATTTGTTTTTTGGTGTTTGGACGGCTGTCAGTCGTGCATGAGATTTTGTTGGAGGAGTGTTTTTCTTTTTACTACGTCGGCAGTTCTCAACAATGGAATAAAATTCACCATGAAGATGACGATCGTGAGTGATTGTGATACATATTACTTTTGATGGACGTCTGGTCCTGCATTTCGCGAAATTGTGCCAATTTGGATAAAAAAATATCACGTCAAACTTTTGGGCTTGGCTGACATTTTGGATAAGCGCGAAAAAGGATTAGTAAAGGTACCAAAAATTTTATAAAACTGTGAGAATTTATTAGGGACCTGCATAATTCGCTTAACGAATTAGCTTTCTGTTCTAAATACCTATTCCGTGTTCCGATAAATTGTGTCATCATTGTTATTAAATTATTGATCTTTAATCGAGTGAATATTTCTAATATATTAAATATAAATATCAAAAAAAATCATTATCTGTAACTATAAATTATACGAATGTACGGGACTGGCATGATCAATTTAAAATAATTATTACCGTGTTAGTTAAATTGTGTCGTCATTGTTCTTAAATTATGGAACTTTAGTCTAGCGAATATTTCTAATATATTAAATATAAATATCAAAAAAAATCATTATCTGTACCTATAAATTATACGAATGTACGGGACTGGCATGATCAATTTAAAATAATTATTACCGTGTTAGTTAAATTGTGTCGTCATTGTTCTTAAATTATTGAACTTTAGGCTAGTGAATATTTCTAATTTATCAAATTTAAATACTAAATAAAAAAAAAATCATTATTTGTAACTATAAATGTACGGGACTGGACATGATCCATTTAAGATATTTATTACCGTGTTTAGTTAAATTGTGTCGTCCTTGTTATTAAATTATTTAACTTTAGGCTAGTGAATATTTCTAATTTATTAAATATAAATACAAAAAAAAAAACAAAAAAATCATTATCTGTAAATATAAAATATAAGAATGTACGAGACTGGCGTGATGAGTTGTAAATAATTATTACCGTGTTTATATAACTTTTGTCGTTCTTGTTATTAAATGATTAAACTGTAATTTAAAGAATAGTTCAAATATATCTTAAATAAAAATAGTTTATTCAACGAATTGGATTATAAAATTATTCACCGATTTTGATTGCAATTGGGTTCCATGAATTTGAATACAAATTTAGTCAACGCATTTGACTACAAATTTATTCAACGGTGTGGACTTTAAAATCATTCAACGCATTTGAATTGCAAATTGTTTCAACGTTATTGGTTATAAATTTAGTCAACGCTTTTGACTACAAATTTATTCAACTATTTGGATTATTAATTTTATCACCGCAATTGATTACAAATTGGTTCAACGTTATTGTTTATAAATTTAGTCAACGCTTTTGACTGCAAATTTATTCAACTATTTGGATTACTAATTTTATCAACGCATTTGATTACAAATTGGTTCAACGTTATTGTTTATAAATTTAGTCAACGCTTTTGACTGCAAATTTATTCAACTATTTTTACTAATTCTATCAACGCATTTGATTACAAATTGTTTCAACGTCATTGTTTATAAATTTAGTCAACGCTTTTGACTACAAATTTATTCAACTATTTGGATTACTAATTTTATCAACGCAATTGATTACAAATTGTTTCAACGTTACTATTTATAAATTGAGTCAACGCTTTTGAAGGACAAACTGACTCACGATTTTAAATACAAGTTTGTGCAACGCTGCTGATCACCAATTGATTCATCGTTTCTCCATAACGTTCGCGACATACAAAGTATTTTTGCGAGATTTGAAACCTGAACAACGTGCTGATGGAGGGCTGATGGAAGCAGAATAGGAGGACGGGGTTTAATCATGGGGTAAGTAAATTTATTTTATTACTTCGGTCATAATGATAAAGGGGTGTGAATGTGTGTGTGTGTGTGTGGGCGTATGTGAGTGAACGTGGGGGTTGGACGTGTTGATCGTGGGTCTTTCGCAACAGGGGTCGCCAGAGTCTTCGTTTTTCCACTTGTATTTCTTTCCATTTCTGCAAATTTTCGTGAATAGCGTACATGTCTGTATTTGTGCTGAAGTAGCAGGGTTACTTTATCGTTCCCATGGGCTGAAGCTAGTTTGGGGCTTGAAAATCAATCTCGCTAGGTACGCTTCCTGCTATGTCCTTCTCATTGGTTCGCCAATGAGAAAGCGCTTCATTACAAATTGGCGCCCAACGTGGGGCTCCTCTAAGGGTTTCTACAGCAATGTAGAACTCTGGAGGAGTCCCTCCATATTTTCAAAAATTTTGAAAAATTTTTTTTTGAAAATTTTTTTCTTCAAATTTAATTTCATTTTCCACTAAAACAATAGTAAAGACTCTGGGGGCGTGGAAGCAATTCCCTGCTTCACACGCGCAGGAGCAAAGGAAGTCTGAGATTCCTCAGACTTTTCTTTGATGGGGAGTTGCGTCCCTACGCCTCCAGCAATGATCCCTTTTTTGTATTTTTGAAACGCAAGGGTGAGAATGATTCTTCGGGATCATTCTCAATGGGCTTTACAAACCCACGGACCCTAGTAACGGCTGGGTTTCTTACTGGCACAGGGAATGCCAGAGGTTTCCAGATGCCAGGCTTAGATATTTGTGAAATGGTGTATACGCCTATCACATCCAGCCTGGTCATCTGGTCATGCTCTGGGTTCGCTGTGACAGTGAGATTCTCAGCTGGGCTAACAGCTCCATAACGTTAGAGTCCCCTCCCTGGAGCATTAGCACCCTAAGATCTGAGTTGTCCGGTTCTCGCGAATGATACTGGGGAACATCTTCTAAAGCAGTTTGATATCAACTGCTGAGGGAAGATGTTCGCCCAGCCTTCATGTCGGGAGTTAGTTGGATTAACTCAGATCATAGCACCTCCCCGTATGTTTCGTCGTTCTCGATCGCGGATGAGGGGTGTCGGTTGATTGAATAATGGTGCAGAGGATTTATCCTCTGACCATTCCGGCGGCACTTGTCATCCGTGTGACAGGCCGACGACACATACCCCACCTTATTCCCTTCCCACCATATCAATTCCCTTCCTTATCCATCCCCTCTTCTCCCCTTTTCCTTTCTGATTACCCATCCTTTTAACGTAGCCTATTTTAACTTTTCTTTGGTCCCAAAATAAAATAAAATATAAGAACCAAAATCAACAATACTAAGAAAGAACGGCGATCACCACCTCCAACCCCAGGTGTGGTGAACTCTCCCCGTGATTGGTCCGTCCGTCCGTCGTCAGTAAATAAGTAAATAAATAAATATATTGAATAAATAAATAAATATATTAAATAAATAAATAAATATTTATTAATAAATAAATGAATAAATATTTATTAGTAAATGAATAAAACTGCTGATAAAATCATGTACTTATTGGTTTTTTTTCTCTATCACAATTTTAGATACCAACACGATAAATTATACTTAATAAAATAACAAAAGGATAAAATATACATAAAGTCAAATCAAAGGACAAATCTTACATATACCATAATCCAGATAGAAGTCCACGGCAGAAGTATTAATTTGTAAATATTAATTTAAGTAGCTTAGAGATTTCCTTAAATTATATTCCTGCATGTTAGGTTAAATTTTTATATATAATTTTTTTCTTGTACAGGCAAGATTCAATTTTGTTAATTTTGAGTATTTTCTTGCCGAACCGGTAGGCTTGCCGCACTTCTATATATTTTTTTTTGTTTGTTACTCAGTTTTGAGTATCGGGAACCGTCAGACCTGCCCGGAATTGGGTCTGTAAATTTTCTTTTGTGCTCATCTTCTGCCATAGTTGTAGTATACCTATTTTCTCTCACAGTACAATTTTTACCTTGTTTGGTCAAATCAAATACAAGCATCAGCCAAGATAGTTTTTTTTGTGTGTTACACACTCGGCTGTTGTCAGATTAACATTTTTTTTAAAAGTAAAAAAAAAAAAAAAAAAAAAATTATACTTGTGTCGAATTGGTCAGATCTCGCGCGGCTGTTCAAGGTTGGAATACTTACATCGTCTTAATAATAATTATATCGACATACCACTCTTTAAACGCTACTCTAATATCTTTGAACACAGTAGTATTTTCGTAATTGCCATCTTCTGCCATATTTGTAGTATACTTATTTTCTCTCAAATCTCACCGTTTAATTTTTTTTTGTTCATATATCAGCACCTTGGAAAACAATTGTAAATAGTAATAAAATAATATCAAGATAATAATAAATCTTATTTAATATAATTGTCGAATTGCGAAAGATATCGCGCGGCTGTTTGAGGTTTGAATAACGAAATTTCCATACAACTCTCTAACTTCTGCTCTAATATATTTTAAGTACTAAAATATTGTAATAAAGTATATTTTTTTTCTGTTGGTAATTAGATTGTTTATTCGTTTTAAACATTTGCAATAAGTAACAATTAGCTAGTGTAACAATTTTCTCTCCATATACTTGTCTTTATTGGTCTAGTCCTGTGCGGCGGTTTGAGTTTTCATAATGTCTGCGGTTGATAAGATTGACGTTCTGGACAGGTCCAGCTCTTGTGCTGTTTGTCAACACGAAATAGTGCCGGCCGACGTAAAACTTCTCACTCGGTGTAACCATCTCTTTCATGACATCTGCCTCAACGACTGGTTGTTGCAGAATCGCACCTGCCCAATTTGTCGAGCCGCTTGTGAGCGTGCAGAATTACAGAGGTTGCCTCGAGGGATAGATAAAAATAATTATACAATAGTGCCACCCCCACCGCGACCTGTGACTCGATCTGTTACCGCAGGTTGGCAACGTCGTTCCAGTACCGGAAATCAGCCCTCGTCTACGCCTTTGGCAAACCGTCTTCCACCATCTCGACTCGCCGATGAAGTGCGAGTGAATATAGCGCAACGATCTCTCATATATGGTGCCGCTGCAGCGGAAGATCAAGGTTTTCAGGAAGCAGTAAATGCTCACATCGATCAGGAAATTTCGAGAATTAATCACTCAATGTTGCAATCACGTGCTCCGGCACCTGAAGTGTTACTACCCCTAGCGCATAATGTAATCTCGCCCACCACCCCGAGACATCAATCGGTTCATTCCGGAAATTATACACCAGTAAATGCGTTTGTGCGGAATAACGTACCGGTACCACCAATGTTTGCTGAACCTCATCCTGCTCTTGCTCCAGCTAGATTACGAACACATCTCGATCAGCACTCTACCACAGTTAGAAATTGGAACGTAACGTTCTCCGGCAGACCCGATGGTCTGGATGTTGAAGCGTTCATCTTCAGAATAGAGCGGCTGACAGAGATGTGTTTAAATAACGATTTTACTATTGTCACCCGTTGTCTGTACCTGTTATTCACAGATCGAGCAGCTGATTGGTTCTGGAGATATTTTCGCCAGAACCGACAGCTTATTTGGACTGACTTATGTCATGCTCTTCGAATAGAATTTCAGGACAGACAGACGGACGAAGAGGTAAAGGAGCGGATGAGGGCCAGGAAACAGCGGCCCACCGAATTGTTTGATGAATTCTTACAATCAATTTATCGACTAGGCGATAAACTACGAGAACCGATGCCGGATGTGGAGTTGTTCTCCTTGATTCGCAACAACCTACGATTGGAAATTAGAAGGGAGCTACTTTATGTCACCATCTATGGACTGGAACATCTGCGCCAGCTCTGTCGTGACCGCGAAAAATTATGGGCCGAGTCAATAACCAGACCGCGCGATTATAATATTAGACCATCTAGACCGGTGTCTGAGGTGGATTTAGAACGTGAATTTTCACAAATACAAATTAGCGAATTGCCAACTGAATCGTTACCAATTACATCCAACGAACTTGCGGCAATACAGCCTGCCCCTAATATGAGACGAATAACCAGTTCAACTATTTGTTGGAACTGCAAACGACCTGGTCATCGGTGGCACGATTGTCGTGAATCACAGCGATTGTTTTGTTGGGGATGTGGGAAGGACGATGTGTTATGTCCTAATTGTGAAAATTGTCAGGGAAACCGAAGGGGGGGCCAGAATCCCAACACCTTTTCTCGCTCCCAGGACCAGTCTTAGATTCATCTGAGACCACATTTAATTTGCCTCCTGATCCTTCGGATATTTCATCTACCAATCCCAATAACTTACTAGTACATGATGCACTGTTGAACCGAGCTTCCACATCCACTTTTGTAGAACACCCGTTGAATACTACTTCTGGTACAATGGTACCCACTCATGATCCTAATGTGAACTTATGGAAACGTACACTCGATCATACTGAACCACCTCCATTATGGACCAAAATCAAATCGTTCCAACAACGATTGAACGAATACCTGAAAATACGCTCAAACATATTTGTCGATTCATTATCATCTTTGAAACTTCCATCGCGCTCTGCGCTCCGTTCTCGTATTTATTGGCAACAACGACATTTGTTTAAATCCAAAACCATTTCCTCCATTGTGAAATTGGCCAACGATGTGAGATCTTATGCCACGGTTTCCATATTGGGTAAACAACATACTGGACTGTTGGATAGTGGAGCGTCCTTGACTGTAATTGGTGGTGATTTTGCTAAGGAAATCGTGCAAACCCCAGACCTTCTGACTTATTCATCTGCGGTAGTCCGTACTGCAGATGGCCAAAGGCAGAGGATCTTGGGTTTGATAAGAACCAAGATTTCATTTATGAACCAAGTCAGAACCTTGGATGTCTACATTATCCCGTCTTTGACACAGAATCTATACTTGGGTATTGATTTCTTTAACGCGTTTGGCTTATTTAACCCTTTGTTTAATTTACCTACATTACCGACTACGGAGTCAGTGCTGTCCGAGTTGTCGATGGACGATCAAGCCCGTCTACAAAACACTATTCAGCTTCTGCCATCATTTTCAAAAATGGGTCTGGGTCGAACACATTTGTTGGAACACGTTATTGATGTGGGGACTGCAGCTCCCATCAAGCAACGACACTATCCGATATCGCCCGCCATTGAGAAACTGATGGGAGAAGAACTGGATAGGATGTTGTCTCTGGGTATTATAGAGGTTTCAAACAGCCCATGGTCAAGTCCTGTGGTCTTAATTCGCAAACCCGGGAAGAATCGTCTTTGTTTGGATAGCCGAAAGGTCAATACCGTCACTAAAAAGGATGCTTACCCCCTTCCACAGATAGATGGAATCTTGAGTCGTCTGCCACAGAGTAATTTCATTTCCAGTTTGGATCTGAAAGACGCTTTCTGGCAGATACCTCTGGAAAAACACTCCCGAGAGAAAACTGCTTTTACGGTCCCAGGGCGGCCATTGTACCAGTTCGTAAGAATGCCTTTCGGACTGTGCAATGCGCCGCAAACGATGACTAAATTGATGGACCAAGTAATTCCTCCTCATCTCAAGTCGTGCGTCTTCGTATACTTGGATGATCTTCTAATAGTTACAGATACCTTTGAGGCCCATCTTAAACTGTTAGAAGATATCTCCCAGTGTCTTAGACGCGCGAACTTGACGATAAACGTGGAAAAAAGTAAGTTTCTCTTGCCGGATGTAAAATATTTGGGATATGTTGTGGGAGGTGGTACGTTGAAAATTGATCCTGATAAAACTCTAGCTATTTCTGAATTTCCTACACCGCGTACGTCCAAACAGATTCGACGTTTCCTGGGTATGGCGGGTTATTATCGCCGTTTTATATCTGATTTCTCTGCTATGTCCTCTCCGATATCAGATTTGTTGAAGAAAAATTCTAATAAATTCGTATGGACACCAGAAGCTGAAATAGCATTTATAAATCTCAAAAATGCTCTCATATCAGCACCAGTCCTCATAAACCCCGACTATACTAAACCTTTTACTCTCCAGTGCGACGCTAGTAATGACGGTATAGGCTGTGTATTACTTCAGTGTGACATGGACGGTATGGAACATCCCATAGCGTACATGTCCAAGAAACTAAATTCTGCGCAACGCAATTACTCCACTAGTGAGAAAGAGTGTCTAGCCGCCGTACTGGGAGTAAAGAAATTTAGAGCGTATGTCGAGGGCCAGGCCTTTAAGATCATAACTGACCATGCTTCATTAAAATGGTTAATGCAACAAAAAGACCTTTCTGGTCGATTGGCTCGTTGGAGCTTGAAATTGCAGGGTTATGTCTTTGATATTGAGTACCGAAAAGGAAATTTAAACATAGTTCCAGACACTCTATCAAGACGGGACTCTGTTGACGTCATTTCTGAATTATGTCCAGTGCCTGAATTAGATCTTAATTCCCCTTTCTTCAACACTTCTCGATATTTGGAGTTGGTAAATCTGGTTACCGAAGCAGACGGTACATTGCCTGATCTGAAAGTAATTTCTGGTCGGGTTTATAAACGATTGGCTTGTCTAGATCTTGATATTCCTTCAGAGGGTGAGGTTTGGAAATTGTGGTTACCTGAGGAATACACTGACGAGTGTATTGCAAGGGCCCACAATCCTCCTACCTCATCTCATGGAGGTCTAGCAAAAACCCTGTTTAATATTCGTAAATTTTACTATTGGCCTCGTATGTACACCCAGGTTAAATCTTACATAGGAAATTGTAAGACCTGTAAAGAAATCAAAGCGACTAATGTTCCACTTCGTGCTCCTATGGTGTCCCAGATGAAAACAGAACGAATTGGACAGCGATTATATATCGATATTCTTGGCCCTTATCCTCGTTCAAAGGCCGGGAATATCGCTATTCTGGTGGTATTAGATCATGTCACTTAATACCCATTTTTATTTCCTTTACGGAAATTAACTGCTGAACCAATTTGTCATCTATTGGCTACCAATGTCTTTCATGTATTTGGTTGTCCCGAAGCTATTGTGTCCGATAATGGGATCCAATTCAAAACAAAACAGTTTGCAGATTTCTTGGCGAAGCACGGAGTGAAACATACATTACTAGCGTTATATTCACCTCAAGCTAACGCTTCTGAACGGGTAAATAGGAGTGTTTTATCTGGTATTCGAGCCTACCTAAAGGAGAAGCATTCTAAATGGGATCTGCACTTGAGCGAGATCGCTTGTGCACTACGTTGTTCCCTGCATCAAACACTTAAATGTTCCCCATATTACGCAATGTTTGGAATACCTATGGTGACTCATGGTTCGTCATATGAACTGCTGAGACGACTGAATAGTCTTCATGATCCAGGTGAAACGATGCTGCGACCTGATTATCTTAATAAGATTCGAATTCGAATTCTTGATTTAACTGCCGAAGCATTTGTCAAAAGTGCTGAAAGATACAATTTACGAGCCCGGTTAACTTTGTTTAAACCAGGTGATACAGTGTTCCGAAGGAACTTTATTTTGAGTGACGCCGGTAAGAAATTATCGGCTAAACTTGCACAGAAGTTTATTGAAGCCAGAGTAATAAGGTTGGTAGGTAGCGCTGCTTACGAACTGGAGGACCTGGCTTCTAAACGTAGAGGTGTTTACCATTCCAAGGACATTCGTGCCTAATATCGGTAATAATTTTTTTTGTCAGTATGTTAGTAACATTCGCTTGTGTTTTACCGCCATTGTAAGTCAAGATTATCGACGACCATATGAGGGTAGTTTCGTCTTGAATTCACAGTTCAGTGAGTGTGTATCAACTTTGGTGTTCAGGTCTTGTTTCAAAAATTGTTTTTATTTTTTTTGACTATTTGCACGCGAAAGTTCCGAGATTGCACGTATTGAATTTGGTTCAATTAGTTACTTTGAAACTATGTGAACAGTTTTTTTCCCAGCCTTCAGAGTCACTTGGACGGAAGCGTACAACAGTGTAGCCCGGCTAGCTCAGTCGGTAGAGCATGAGACTCGTGTTAGTTCAGGTGTGGGTTGCGAGCCTGCATAACGGAACAACGGAATTGTGTCGGATATTTCATTAAAAGAGTCGGTCCAATGGTGTTTTTAATTTTTTTTTGTGACTTTAGAGTCTCGGGATCCCCCAGATCTGCCCGAAATTGGGTCTGGAAGATGTTGGTTATCCATCGTTTGCAATAGAGTAGAATACTGTTTTTATCGTTACCCCTCCCAAAAGTTTTTTTTTTGTATAATCATAGATACTTGGTTACTTTGTTTCTGCTAAGACTGAGTTTGTTATACCGATCGAATTGATTGCTAATCTGTGGTACGTCGAGGTGCTTCACCATACTAATATGTATATACTAGGTCTATTGGCGACCAGCCTATGCCTTTTTCAACTTCCTTTTGGTCGTGAGTGTTCGTCCAAAAAGCACTTGTTCTGTAATGGATAGTCTGGACTAATGTCAGAACGTAGTGTATTACAGTCGCAGTTTCCTTAGTTGTTGTTCCTTATATTAATCTGTACCACTTGTAATAGATTCTCATCCCTTCATCATCAATAGTCATATTTCGAGTAGTTTCCTTAACCCATAGTTTCCTTATATATTTCTTAAAATCTAACTAAATCTGCAATAGCCGGACAAACGTATAGGAGAAAGAAAATTGCACTAATTACCCTGATTTATTTATTCATTAATATAACATAATATTGGTTAATTTGAATTAATTAATAATTTTCTTTAATCATCATCCGTATAACCACTAAAATTTAATCAGAATTTAATCTTGCAACGCACTAAAATTGACGCGCGTTATACTTCCATTCGATTGTTCTCGCCTTACTACTTGAGTTTAAACTCTTCTTTTTTTTCAAAACACAAACCGTAATGAAACAACGAAATTCTCAAAACCTCATAACAGCTACGTGTATTCTGTTTCCAATCGTCAACATACAACGAATTACTATTCTTGCTTTGCTAAACATTTGATTTGTCTTTGTATGAGTGTTTTGCTTTAAACAATCCTTCCGTTATTGAACTGAACTTCACTGTACTGATATTGCAGAATGTAGTTAATAAATGTCTAAACATCATATCATTGATCGAATCTGTATTTGATTCATTTTGAATTCAATTATACGTGTTATGGATGTGTCGGAAATATCTTGTGTCCAAACCTTACTTTCGTACAATATTATCAAATAGCAAACGGTTTTGTGAACTATAATAAGTTCCCAATAATTTGAAAATCTGATGTAAATTAATTATCTCCCATCTAAAACACTATATTCGAGTTATTGCGAGACTAAAAATTTGACTATATAATGAGCACTGTAAATTGTTTTCTCTCTTAGTTCTATTACATTTGTTTTTTGGTGTTTGGACGGCTGTCAGTCGTGCATGAGATTTTGTTGGAGGAGTGTTTTTCTTTTTACTACGTCGGCAGTTCTCAACAATGGAATAAAATTCACCATGAAGATGACGATCGTGAGTGATTGTGATACATATTACTTTTGATGGACGTCTGGTCCTGCATTTCGCGAAATTGTGCCAATTTGGATAAAAAAATATCACGTCAAACTTTTGGGCTTGGCTGACATTTTGGATAAGCGCGAAAAAGGATTAGTAAAGGTACCAAAAATTTTATAAAACTGTGAGAATTTATTAGGGACCTGCATAATTCGCTTAACGAATTAGCTTTCTGTTCTAAATACCTATTCCGTGTTCCGATAAATTGTGTCATCATTGTTATTAAATTATTGATCTTTAATCGAGTGAATATTTCTAATATATTAAATATAAATATCAAAAAAAATCATTATCTGTAACTATAAATTATACGAATGTACGGGACTGGCATGATCAATTTAAAATAATTATTACCGTGTTAGTTAAATTGTGTCGTCATTGTTCTTAAATTATGGAACTTTAGTCTAGCGAATATTTCTAATATATTAAATATAAATATCAAAAAAAATCATTATCTGTACCTATAAATTATACGAATGTACGGGACTGGCATGATCAATTTAAAATAATTATTACCGTGTTAGTTAAATTGTGTCGTCATTGTTCTTAAATTATTGAACTTTAGGCTAGTGAATATTTCTAATTTATCAAATTTAAATACTAAATAAAAAAAAAATCATTATTTGTAACTATAAATGTACGGGACTGGACATGATCCATTTAAGATATTTATTACCGTGTTTAGTTAAATTGTGTCGTCCTTGTTATTAAATTATTTAACTTTAGGCTAGTGAATATTTCTAATTTATTAAATATAAATACAAAAAAAAAAACAAAAAAATCATTATCTGTAAATATAAAATATAAGAATGTACGAGACTGGCGTGATGAGTTGTAAATAATTATTACCGTGTTTATATAACTTTTGTCGTTCTTGTTATTAAATGATTAAACTGTAATTTAAAGAATAGTTCAAATATATCTTAAATAAAAATAGTTTATTCAACGAATTGGATTATAAAATTATTCACCGATTTTGATTGCAATTGGGTTCCATGAATTTGAATACAAATTTAGTCAACGCATTTGACTACAAATTTATTCAACGGTGTGGACTTTAAAATCATTCAACGCATTTGAATTGCAAATTGTTTCAACGTTATTGGTTATAAATTTAGTCAACGCTTTTGACTACAAATTTATTCAACTATTTGGATTACTAATTTTATCACCGCAATTGATTACAAATTGGTTCAACGTTATTGTTTATAAATTTAGTCAACGCTTTTGACTGCAAATTTATTCAACTATTTGGATTACTAATTTTATCAACGCATTTGATTACAAATTGGTTCAACGTTATTGTTTATAAATTTAGTCAACGCTTTTGACTGCAAATTTATTCAACTATTTTTACTAATTCTATCAACGCATTTGATTACAAATTGTTTCAACGTCATTGTTTATAAATTTAGTCAACGCTTTTGACTACAAATTTATTCAACTATTTGGATTACTAATTTTATCAACGCAATTGATTACAAATTGTTTCAACGTTACTATTTATAAATTGAGTCAACGCTTTTGAAGGACAAACTGACTCACGATTTTAAATACAAGTTTGTGCAACGCTGCTGATCACCAATTGATTCATCGTTTCTCCATAACGTTCGCGACATACAAAGTATTTTTGCGAGATTTGAAACCTGAACAACGTGCTGATGGAGGGCTGATGGAAGCAGAATAGGAGGACGGGGTTTAATCATGGGGTGAGTAAATTTATTTTATTACTTCGGTCATAATGATAAAGGGGTGTGAATGTGTGTGTGTGTGTGTGGGCGTATGTGAGTGAACGTGGGGGTTGGACGTGTTGATCGTGGGTCTTTCGCAACAGGGGTCGCCAGAGTCTTCGTTTTTCCACTTGTATTTCTTTCCATTTCTGCAAATTTTCGTGAATAGCGTACATGTCTGTATTTGTGCTGAAGTAGCAGGGTTACTTTATCGTTCCCATGGGCTGAAGCTAGTTTGGGGCTTGAAAATCAATCTCGCTAGGTACGCTTCCTGCTATGTCCTTCTCATTGGTTCGCCAATGAGAAAGCGCTTCATTACAAAATCTTGGGGGGGCGAGAATTTAAACGACATAAAAAGATTTTTTTCGTAAAACATAACATGTACATTTTATACACACATATATTTAAAAGCATTTAAATGCATGGTCTTAGAATTGAAACTAAAATGCTTTTGAGCTACCTTGGTTACTATGCTAGATCTTTGACTTCTATTGTTGTTTCATCGAAGCGAATGCCGCAAAGTTCTGCAAAATCCCTTCATTTGTTAAAAATAATTTTAAATTTAGTATCATCTCTGCATTGTTTAAGCATCAAGAAAATAGTTTGGCATGGGCTGCGAATATGGGCTGCGAATCCAATACCCAATACATTCTGGTTCAAATTCGAGCTTAGCTTTTTTTTTTTTTTTTAAAAATGTGATGTGTAGTAGGCATTACAATATGTGTCACAACAACACATAAAAACCTTTTAAGACCAAGGTCCCACAACAACATGCGTTCTAAGGATGTTAATGGACGCAAATCTGTTTTTTTTTTGTTTTTTTTTAATATTTTTTTGTTAAGTAATGTAAGTAATGGATAGCTAAACCATAAATCCTATCACATATAAAATATGACATAGGCCAATATTTCGTGATAGGATAGGGGAAATAAAAATAAAATAAGAGATAAAAAGCAAATTTGTTTTACAAAACTAAAGGAATAGGAACAGGAACAAAACTAAAATTGGTTTGCCAATAGTCCAGCCAATGGCATAATCCCAGATTATGGGACGCAGTATATTTTTCAATGATTAAAGCTCAGATATGTAGTTATATGAAGGCTCGTTTCATCGAGCAAGCTACAGCGTTCCAGCATCAAGGAATATTCATTAGCTAAGATTGAGAGTGCTACCGTTGACTGAATACAGTTCATCCGCCAGCACCCCTAAGATATCACCTTGGCTAGTGATATCTCACTGCTAATGCCAGTGGTATGTGATATCTCACGTTAACTCATATGCCAATAGCAGGGACTGGAGTACGCGGGGTTGTCACACCCGTGGATCAAAAAAATAGAAAAAAATTAACAAATTAATAAAAACTGATCCCTCCATGCGATTGCTTGCTTTTAAATTTTCCAGGGTTGTTAATATACACGATAATACGTAACGTATAAAACGTATAAAAAGTATATAACGTATAAAACGTATAATATGATTTTGTTTTTGAAATTCATTCATAAAAAATTAAAAATACTTCTTACTTTAGATATTAATTACAATTTTAGTAAAAACATATATATTTTAGTAAAAATATAACTACGTATTTTTAAATTATTTATATATTTTATAATTTATAGCAAAAACTATTTAAATTCTAGATGTTATTTGAATGTATATTTTTATACTTTATACGAAAGACTATGTTACTGTACATTAAACTGGTTAATAATTTTTAATTCACTAGATTTGAAGAGATTTTTTTGAGCACTTAAACTCAAGCAATTAAATTATTTTTGAATAACGTATACTATATGATTTTCTTTCATTTTGATTCCAACATTTACTTAATGGGAAACATTTTGGATGAGAAACATTTGGCTCATGAACTTAATTATTTGGCATCATGAAATGTTATTGACTATATAAAATATGGTTCAATCCAACTTCAGCTGATCCCATATAATAAGAACAGCTGGGAAATATTATTTTGTTGCAGAATAAATGCCGTTTTTTTCATAATATGTATTTACGTCAAACGAAAAAGTTTAGTGAGAAGATTATTGAGTAAGTTCAATTTTGGTCATTGATTAATAAATAATACGTATGGTTGGAAATGTCAAATTATTGCAGACTAAATTTGTTTTGAAAACAAATAATTATATTTTGAAAAGAAGCATTTAAGTTAAACGTGGAAGTTTTCTGAACTAATAGGAATAGTTGGGTAAGAAATTATCATGACGACGCTATATTTTCTAAAGCAACTGTTCCTATTAGTCCAGAAATCTAGGCTTTATAAATATTAAATATCACGAGTACGATGAATAATACGCCCGCGATAATATTATATAAGTGTATTTTTATTTATCAAGGATTTTACTTTTATACGGTATAAAACGTAAATAATTGTGTGTTTTATACTGTACGTTTTATACGTTTTATACGTACGTATAATACATGTTTTATAGTTTTATACGTTACCGTATTATACGTTACAACCCTGAAATTTTCACTTCTTGACGTGACACCACTAAAATTGGTATTCGAGTTATCAGCGCAAATTGCAACTAACTTTTTGTCAATGTTAAATAACAACCCCTATCCCTAACCCCGGAAAAAAACTAATATGTTAAATTTGGTGATCAGAAAAAGAAAAATATTGCGACGCTGATGCATAGGCTGACTTCACCACAGCTCTGGAAACATAGTGTTCTGGATATAAAATGAGCTAATATCCATAAAATACTTTAATTACAAGCTAACCAATATTATGGACTTCGTAGTTCTAATAATAAAAATATTAAAGCAGGCAGTAGTATTCCAACAAACATAAATTCTGTTGTACGAGAAAAAGTAAAAAAAATTTTATCGGAAGTGACAAAGCGGAAGTTAGGATGCAGAACTGTTGTAAACTTTACTAAATGGGTATGTACCAAATTTCATCCAACTCGATTATTAGGTACAGAAGTTATTGAGCTTCCAAAATAACAGGTGCTTGGAGGACCCCCCACCACTTTGTTCACTATCGCTAAAAAAACTAATCAGTTCCTTGCCATACATATTTGCATCTTTTTGCAAAGTGTCATCAAAATTACTTAACGAACGAATGTTGTATGTTTCCAACAAACATTGAAACAATAAACAGGTGTTCGGGAGGACCCCACCACTTATCCCAATATTGTCCAAAAACTAGTCAATTCTTTGTCAATAAAGTCTTTATCTTTTTTCAAAGTGCCATTAAAATTGATTAATGAATGAAATCTGTATGCTCCCAACAAACTTTAAAAACCAAGTGTAAAAAGTCAGCAGTTGTATGGTAGATCACCCGCCACTTTGATCAATGTGTCCCAAAACATGATAATTATCTTCTTATACTAATTGAAATTTTTCCATAAGTTTTATCATAATCACTTCATTATTGTAGGCTGTAGTGTGCATAAAGATACTGAAAAAACTGCCAACAAGTAAAAAAATTTTTTTTTACCGGAAGCAAAAAACCGGAAGTTGGGATGCAGAATTTTTGTAAATCATACTAAATGCTTATGTACAAAGTTTCATCCAATTCGATTATCAGGTACAGATGTTATTGAGCTTTCAAAAAAACAGGTGCTCCAGGGACCCCCACCACTTTGTTCACTTTCGCTCAAAAACTAATCAGTTCTTTGCCATACATGTTTGCATTTTTTTCCAAAGTGTCATCAAAATTCGTTCACGAACGAATGCTGTGTGCTCCCAACAAACATTGAAAAAAGTGTGACACATTAAACAGGTGTTCGGGAGGACCCCCACCACTTATTCCAATATTATCCAAAAACTAATCAGTTCTTTGTTACTTAAGTCTCCATCATTTGCCAAAGTGTCATTAAAATTGAATAATGAATGAAGTCTGTATGCTCCCAACAAACTTAAAAAACAAAGTGTGAAAAGTCAGCATTTGTATGGTAGACCCCCTACCACTTTGATCAATGTGTCCTAAAACATAATAATTGTCTTTTCACACTAATTGGAACCCTATTCCATAAGTTTCATCATAATCACTTCATTATTGTAGGCTGTAGTGTGCATAAAGACACTGAAAAAACTTCAAAAAAGTACAAAAAATTTTTTTTTACCGGAAGTGAAAAACCGGAAGTTGGGAAGCAGAACTATTTTAAACCGTACTACATACTCATGTACCAAGTTTCATCCAATTCGCTTATCACGTACAGAAGTTATAGAGCTTTTAAAAAAACAGGTGCTCCAGGGACCCCCCACCACTTTGTTCACTATCGCTCAAAAACTAATCAGTTCTTTGCCATACATGTTTGCATCTTTTTCCAAAGTGTCATCAAAATTCGATAACGAACGAATGCTGTGTGCTCCCAACAAACATTGAAAAAAGTGTGACACATTAAACAGGTGTTAGGGAGGACCCCCACCACTTATTCCAATATTATCCAAAAACTAATCAGTTCTTTGTTACTTAAGTCTCCATCATTTGCCAAAGTGTCATTAAAATTGAATAATTAATGAAGTCTGTATGCTCCCAACAAACTTAAAAAACAAAGTGTGAAAAGTCAGCATTTGTATGGTAGACCCCCTACCACTTTGATCAATGTGTCCCAGAACATGATAATTATCTTCTTACACTAATTGGAACCCTATTCCATAAGTTTCATCATAATCACTTCATTATTGTAGGCTGTAGTGTGCATAAAGACACTGAAAAAACTTCAAAAAATAACAAAAAAATTTTTTTTACCGGAAGTGAAAAACCGGAAGTTGGGATGCAGAACTATTTTAAACCGTACTACATACTCATGTACCAAGTTTCATCCAATTCGCTTATCAGGTACAGAAGTTATAGAGCTTTCAAAAAAACAGGTGCTCCAGGGACCCCCCACCACTTTGTTCACTATCGCTCAAAAACTAATCAGTTCTTTGTCATACATGTTTGCATCTTTTTCCAAAGTGTCATCAAAATTCGATAACGAACGAATGCTGTCTGCTCCCAACAAACATTGAAAAAAGTGTGACACATTAAACAGGTGTTCGGGAGGACCCCCACCACTTATTCCAATATTATCCAAAAACTAATCAGTTCTTTGTTACTTAAGTCTCCATCATTTGCCAAAGTGTCATTAAAATTGAATAATGAATGAAGTCTGTATGCTCCCAACAAACTTAAAAAACAAAGTGTGAAAAGTCAGCATTTGTATGGTAGACCCCCAACCACTTTGATCAATGCGTCCCAAAACATGATAATTATCTTTTCACACTAATTGGAACCCTATTCCATAAGTTTCATCATAATCACTTCATTATTGTAGGCTGTAGTGTGCATAAAGACACTGAAAAAACTTCAAAAAAGTACAAAAAAAATTTTTTTTACCGGAAGTGAAAAACCGGAAGTTGGGAAGCAGAACTATTTTAAACCGTACTACATACTCATGTACCAAGTTTCAACCAATTCGCTTATCAGGTACAGAAGTTATAGAGCTTTCAAAAAAACAGGTGCTCCAGGGACCCCCCACCACTTTGTTCACTATCGCTCAAAAACTAATCAGTTCTTTGTCATACATGTTTGCATCTTTTTCCAAAGTGTCATCAAAATTCATTCACGAATGAATGTTTTATGCTCCCAACAAACATAAAAACTTTGTGGAAAAAACCACCTGTTGTATGGTGGACCCCCCAACCCTTTATCCAATGTGCTCCAAAAGCTGATAAAATCTTTCTCATGTTATTTAAAAGCTTTTCGCAACGTTTCATGAAAATCGATCGGTAATTGTAGGCTACAGTAGGGATAAACACCTGAAAAAAAAACTTTTTAACCGGAAGTGACAAACCGGAAGTTGGTATGCAGAAATATTGGAAACAGTATTAAAACCTTATATACTAAGTTTCAATAAGATCATAGCTCGAGATCAGAAGTTATTCAAGATTTAAACTTAGAGGTGTTCCGGAGACCCCCCGCCATTTTGTCCAAATTTAAAATGAATCCAGATCTTCCATTTTCAAGTGAACCTGTATCATTTGCCAAAGTTTCATCAAGATCCTATGCAGAAAACAAGATTTGGATAGTCACTCTCTATACTGTAGTGGTCATCCTTCTCGAAGAGAATTTGGTACTGGATTTCTTGTTGGTGCACGCATACAAGAAGCCGTGATGAAATTCATCCCGGTCAGTGAGAGGATCTGCTACCTACGTGTACGTGGTACATATAACAACATTTCTCTTATTGCCGTGCATGCACCTACTTAAACTAAGACCGTCGACGAGAAGGATAATTTCTACATAGCACTGGAAGAGGTTATGAAACAAACACCAACACGCGACTTCATTATGGTTCTTGGTGACTTTAATGGACAGGTTGGAGGAGATATCTCTTATGGAAATGTGGTGGGTCCCAACAGTCTGCATTTGAATTCGAATGATAATGGTGAGAGAATGACTGAGTTTGCATTATCAAATAATTTGAAAATTGCCAGTACGTTCTTTCCGCATCGATCGATTCATAAATAGACTTGGGTCTCACCGAATGGAAACACTCGAAATCAAATTGATCACGTTCTAGTAACAGCACGTTTCTTTTCGAGCGTTCGGGATGTGCGATCCTTTAGAGGTGCATACATTGGAAGTGATCACTTCCTTGTATGTGCAACGATAAGGTTCCACTTCCCAAATCCAGGCATTCCAAAATTCAATCAACGGAATCGTTTTAACATCTCATCATTAAAGAATGCTGAAACAGAAGAGAGATATCAAATCCATATTGCCGAAACATTGGAGAAATCAGAAACCATTAATGGAGACGTCGATAAGTCATGGTATTTGCTCAAAGATGCTATTTTAAGCGCTGCTGAGGGAATACTTGGACGACCACAGAACCACTCCCAGAAGCCATGGATGGATCAAGCATGTCTTGACGCTATTCAATACAAAAGAGATTGCTATCTGAGGTGTCTACAAGGACGCAACACCAGGTCCACGAAGGAGAACTATAAACTGGCAAGACAAGCCGTTACAAAGCTATATAGACGAACGAAGAGAGAATGGTGGTAGAGACAGTGTGAGGAGATTGAAAGCTTCAATAAGGAACATCAATCGCGTAACTTCTTTCAACAGGTTAAAACCTTAAAGAAGGGCCCTCAAACTAGATCGACTGCTATTCAAAACGAAGATGGGGAGCTACAAGTAGACCTTAAAAATATTTTAGATACTTGGGCCGCTTATTTTGAGAATCTTCTCAACTTATGTGACCAGCAACAAGTCGGGCGACGAGCAAAGCTTATTCGTGCGTCAAAGGTACATGTAGACGAACCCACCAAAGAGGAATTCGATGCGGCGCTGTCAAAATTAAAATGCAATAAAGCACCTGGTATCGACGATATAACATCTGAAATGATTGTACATGGTGGCGAAACTCTATCCTCAAGATTGTTTGAACTTGTTCAAATGATCTGGAGGACTGAAACCATGCCACAGGACTGGAACAAAGCTATGCTGATACCAATCCATAAAAAAGGTAATCGCCTACAATGTGCAAACTACAGAGGAATCGCTCTCCTCTGAACAGCATATAAGATCTTTTCCTACATTTTGTTATCCAAAATCAATCCTTTTGCTGAACAACTGTTTGGAGAATATCAGTGTGGTTTCCGGCGGGGCCGAGGTACCACCGATGCACTTTTCTCGATAAGGATGATTTTGAAAAAGTGTCGAGAGTTCAACATACCTGTGCACCAACTTTTCATTGATTTCAGGCAGGCCTACGACTCTCTCGAACGAGAGACTCTATGGTCTGCTCTGGTGTCAATGGGAATTCCTGGTAAACTGGTATCACTATGCAAAATGACAGTACAGAACTCTCAATGCTGTGTACGAGTAGAGAACGAAATATCAAAATTTTTTAAAGTCGACTCCGGTTTAAGACAAGGTGATGCTATCTCTCCTATACTTTTTAATCTTGCCTTGGAATATGTGTGCCGTCAAAAGAAACTACCGACTAATAACAATATCTTGTCAATAAACTCAGTACAGATGATTGCTTACGCTGATGATGTTGTCATCCTCGGCCGAAGTGAAGCTGTTATGAGTGAGACTTTCAAGTCGCTTGAGAGTGGTGCTAGGAAAATTGGTCTGCAAATTAACTACAATAAAACCAAACATATGAATGTTTCAAGAGAGGCTGAGAAGAAAGATTTGATGTGCGGCGATGAACGAATTGAGGGAGTTGAATCTTTTAAATATTTGGGATCAATGCTTGAATCAAACAACAGCATACTTACAGATATTAAAGCTCGAATCGCTGCAGGTAATCGAACTTTCTACTCAATTAAACCTCTCCTTGGATCACCATATGTATCAACTAACACCAAGCTCAAGTTATACAAGACATTGATTAGACCGGTTGTGATGTATGGGTCACAAACGTGGACCCTTACACAAAATGACGAATCGCATTTATCTGTATTTGAGCGTAAGATCCTACGCTACATTTTTGGTCCACTTAAGACAGACGATGGAGAGTATAGAACCCGGTATAACTTTGAGATCAGAGACCTTCTTGAGGGTCCTGATATAATAGGTTGTATCCGTTCTAACAGGATTGCTTGGTTTGTGCATGTTCTACGAGCCGATTCACAGTCTGGAATGATTAGAAAAATGTACGTTAGTACCCCAGGGAGTGGTAGACCGCGAGGAAGACCACGACTACAATGGGAGACTGACGTAATAAACGACCTTAAAAAAATCGGCTGCCATGGTAACTATGTCGCTGTTGCGAATGACCGTGGTGAATATTCGAAGCTGATTAGCCTGGCAACGCTCCTACATGGAGCATGAACGCCTTAAAAAAAAAAAAAAAAAATAACAACAAGAAAACAAAATAACAACAAAACTTGTTCAAGCTACTGGAGCTGACGGCTTATAGCAACGCTTTTTTATGTTGTTTAATTTTGTTGCTGTCAATTTTTTTATTTACAATTTTTTATCAAATTCAAATTATTATTTTAAATTATTATTTTAGTATAATTTTTTAATTTTTAGGGATCAATTAATATTAGTAAAATACATATTAATAATTTTTGTTTTTCTTTTTGTTTTGTAGGTAAGGATTTTCTAAAAAAAATATTGAAGAAAAAATATATAGAAGAAAAATATAGAGAAGAAAAATAAAATTGTATGGGATAGGAAATACAAGTATTTTACGAAAAAATTAATTCAGATAAGTTTTTCTTATCATTCTGATTTTTATTTGATTTATTTTTATGTAGAACTGTAGATATTTTATTAGTTTTGTTGTTAGTTTTCTTGTGGTCTTGTTGACTCAATAACAGGTTTTAAGTCCATTTTATGTACAGTTGCCTGTCTTTGAGATACATCTTGTATTGATGTTCTTTAAATAATATTTTGTTTACCATTTCATAATTTTAATTGTCGATTTTAACAGTCAACCTAGACTTAGATTCAGGTTGTCCAGCTGTTGAAGTAGTCAATTTCAATTTGAGTTTGTTTGTTTTCGCATTACTGTGGTTTTCGTATATATGTTTTTCACTAATATTTCTCTATGAATTAAAATGGCAAAATTATCTATCAGCTATGCGAACATAAGAGGATTGAATATAAACCTTAATTCAGTCCATCTTTTTATTGAAAATATGAAACCTGATATTTTGTTTTTAACGGAAACGATTATCAGTGCGCGTGCTGTGACCTTAGATAAAAACAGATACCTTTGTCCCAATTATGAGCTTGAATCCTCTTTCTACATTAAGCATGGAGTTTGAGCAAATAAATTTGAATTAAATGCAAAATTTCACAATATGGTATCACTAAAAATTAGTTGCCCAATTCAAATGCTGTTTGTCTTTGGACTTTACCGTTCACCTAATTCACCTGAGAACTTTAATTTATTTCATGACTTATCTGAGAAGATAGATAGGTTGGTTGAGTATCCTAATGCAAAGTTTATAGTTCTTGGAGATTTTAATGTCCACAATAAAGAATGGCTTACACACAGCTCTAAAACTGACGAGGTTGGTAGACAGGCTGAGTTGTTTGCTCTTTATCACAACTTTACTCAAATAATAGACCAGCCAACCAGAGTTCCTGACATTCCTGGTCAAAGTAGTAATTTACTTGATTTATTTTTGACAAACGATCCATATCTGGTTCAATTTAAAATATCAGAACCATTGGGTGGTTCAGATCATAATTTAATCTCCACACAACTAAATAATAAATATACAAATTCCAAAACAATTTAAAGCGAATCCTCGCAATGTTTGGGATTACAAAGCTGCTGATTGGCAAGGACTTAAAAGTTTTTTTAGATATTTTCCTTGGAAACGCTATTGCCTTACCGGCCAAGACCCAGACATAGCTGCATCAAATTTTTCTGAAACTGTAATTAATGGTATGCGCAGATTTATTCCTAATAAATTGATCATTCCGAAAACTGATCTATGGTTTTCTAGTAAATGCAAAAAAGCTATAAAAGTTAAAAGGCTTTTCGAAAGTTTAATCAAAACAAAACCGATGAAAACCTTAGACAGTACCGTAAATAGAGAAATTTATGTCGTAAGCTAATAGATGAAGAGAAACATCTATTTAATAGGAAAAAAGCATCTAAATTCGCAGAACATCCGACTGGTTCACGCAGTTTCTATAAAGCCGCAAAGGCTGTCCAAAGCAACTTTTGTAAATCTTCCCTACCGCCTCTTGTTAATAGAGATGTCCCTATCATTGATCCAAAAGAGAAAGCTAATTTGCTTGGGCATTATTTCTCTTTAAATTCTACTTTAAAAGAACCTAATTTCCAACCTAAACCTATTTCTAAAGTTTCTTATAAAATGAGACGGATAATTTTTCGGAAAAACATTGTTCGAAAAATGCCTTTGAAAATCAATACTAACAAGGCAACAGGCCCTGATTTTATTCCTCCAATTATACTTAAAACATTTGCTAGAGAGCTAGCACCAATCCTCACTAAAATCTTCTATTTGTCATATAAGAAAGGAATTTTTCCTGAAATTTGGAAAATGGCTAGTGTACAGCCAGTTTCAAAAAAGGGCAGTAAGACTGATCCTACGAATTACAGACCCATTTCAATTTTATCGGTAGTTGCTAAAATTTTTGAGAAATATGTCAATTTTAATTTAATGAGCTTCTTAGAGTCTTCGAAATTAATTAATGAGAGACAATATGGATTTCGAAAAGGAAGAGCGACGGGAGATTTGCTGTCTTTTGTCACTCATATCTGGAACAAGTCGCTTGAAAACTTTGGAGAAACATTCGGTGTTGCTCTTGATATTTCCAAGGCATTTGACAAAGTTTGGCATAACAACCTTATATGCAAATTGAGGTCCTATGGTTTAGACGAGCAGCTTATATCTTGGACACAGAGCTTTATATCTGATCGAAAATTTCGGGTCAATGTTGACGGTGTATCATCGAATACTTTTTCAACTAATGCAGGAGTTCCTCATGGGTTCCGCTTTGTCACCAACTCTTTTTCTTATCTATATTAATGATTTGTTGGACTCAACGGTTCATCCTATACATAGTTTTGCTGATGATAGCACGCTTCATGCGTCTCATGAAGCACCTAAATTATATACACCCTTAGCGCTTAGTGAGTGTAGGTCAAAATTGATAGATTCCCTTAACACTGATCTTAAAACAATTATGGATTGGGGTATTGCTAACAGTGTTGAATTCAATACAAGCAAAACACAGGTTTGTCATTTTTCTAGGATAACGACACCCAATCCTTTTCCATTAACGTTTGGCCCCAAAAATTTTTTAGAGAATGAGTCTGTCAGACTTCTAGGAGTTTAAATTGAAAATAATATGAAGTGGTTCAAAAGTTAGGATTTTTGGGGCGATGTCGTAAGTTTTTCGATAGCGAACAACTTCTTTTAGTTTATAAATCTTTTATACGTCCCTGCATGGAATACTGTTCTCATATATGGGGTGGAGCTTACTTGAGTAGTCTCAACTGCCTTGATTCTGTACAGCGTAGAGCTATTAAACTCATTGGTAACCCAAGTCTTACTAACGGTCTTGATTCCTTGCAGCACAGAAGAAATGTTGCTGATTTGACTATATTTTATAAATATATTATGGATGAACGAGCTTCTGAAGAGATCAAATCGATTTTACCTAAATCAGCAAACCTTTCGCGTTACACCAGAGCAAACGTAGCAGCGCATCCCTTTACAGTTCAAATAATTAGGTGTAAAACTGTAGCCTTCCAACGTGACTTTTTCAACAGAGTCTCTCATCTTTGGAATGCCTTACCTTCCTGGGTTTTCCCTGATGAATTTAATCCTCAAGGCTTTAAAGTTGACGTTCATAAATTTCTCAGAGAATCTTAATTTGCATTCCATTCTTATCCTTAGTTGGCATGGTATCTTCGGATATTCAGAGACGTTAATTTATAATTAATTATAATTAACACTAAACATGCCTAACTTTGAATAAAAAAAAAATAAAAAAAATCTGTATCTATATGTCTTTTAATTCATAATGTCCACTGTTAGTTTGCAAATTCACTCCGACTGGTAATACAATAAACCTTTGCGTCGTTATATTTTGATTTTTTTCTAAAAGGATAGTCCAATTTAATATCGTATGAGAATTTACGTAAACGTTTTCTATCCATCCTAATTTGCAGGAGAACTTTTTAAATATAATTTTAAAAATTAGTATAAATTTACCTTTTATAGTAGCATAAAACTTCTGTTACACAAGTAAAGACTGCAAAACAATTGAAACAATTTATTTTAATTTTACTAAATAATTAATATCTTTTCTGTATTCTGTAAGTATAAGAGGTATACAGTATACCTCTCGTTCTATCTTTTGCAAATATATACCATTTATCAAGTTTTTATGCTCTCTACTTTGTTTGTTCTTTATTGAGAAAAAAAATTATAAATTAGAAAATAATAATTTTACTTTTGAGCTACCTAGTTAAAGTGTGTTTTAAACAGAGTTTGCAACGCTACTTATATCACTCCTTTACTTTGTTCTTTCAGAGTGCGTAGCTTAAAAAAAATATAACACTCCCACATACAGGAGTGAAAATAATAAAATATCATTCTTGCTACTAAATTGAAATAAATATTTTCTTTCAAATACTCAAAACTTTTGTTTTTGCTTCAAATTTGATGCTTTCCAACGTAAAATGCTTTGAATGATTGTTCAATTATTCATGTATTGTTAGAAAAATGAATATAAAGGATGACGTAGAGGGACTATTCATAAATCGAATAAAAAAAAGAACAGGAAAATGTAATCTGCTCCAAAGGAGTAAAATCATTTTTTTTTACATTTTAATTTTTGAATATTATTTTAAAGGATTAAAATAAGTGCTCGAATAAAGTAAAACTCTGGTTTGAAAATTTAAATGTTTATGAATTTATACGGAAAACTGCGACTTTTTAAGTAAAATATTTTGTATTTGATTTTTCATATTATACTTTCGATCTCTCGTATATACACCGGGGAGATGTTTCTATAAACAAAGAAACATTTTCGTTGAGATAGATCTGTTAGACATCAAAAGATATTCGCAAAACAAAATGTAAATTATTGAAGTGAAAAAAACTGAGTTTAGTATTTCTAAGAAAATTATAGTTAAAACACTATTTAGTAAAAATAATATTGCACTAGTTTGTTCTCTCAATATAGATAAATAAACATATACATAACATTATACAAATTGCAAGAAAAAACAGTGAAGCCATTGCTTTGACTAAGATACTGCGCACACTGTATGTAGGTAGATATAAGGCTTATTTGATTATTTCGATAATGCGGGCAAATGTGGTGGAAATATTTGTTTCGTGGTAAGCTTGTAATGAAGCGCTTTCTCATTGGCGAACCAATGAGAAGGACATAGCAGGAAGCGTACCTAGCGAGATTGATTTTCTTGCCCCAAGCTAGCTTCAGCCCATGGGAACGATAAAGTAACCCTGCTACTTCAGCACAAATACAGACATGTACGCTATTCACGAAAATTTTCAGAAATGGAAAGAAATACAAGTGGAAAAACGAAGACTCTGGCGACCCCTGTTGCGAAAGACCCACGATCAACACGTCCAACCCCCACGTTCACCCCATACGCCCACACCCACACACACACACACACATTCACACCCCTTTATCATTATGACCTAAGTAATAAAATAAATTTACTCACCCCATGATTAAATCCAGACCTCCTATCCTGTTGAGATCAGCCCTCCATCAGCACGTTGGTCGCGTTGGATAATTCACGAAGATATTTGTATCAATAATTTGCCAACACAGAAATACAGTTGAACACAGTTGAAAATTCAAGGTAATATTGAGCATAAACAATTGACGAATAAATTGGAATCTATAGTTGAATATGGTGTATAATTGTTGAATAAATAAATAATTCTCTTTGAATAAGTTGTACAAGTAATCGTTGAAAATTCCAGGTAATTGTTAAATAATTTGCCAATGCAAAAATATAGTTGAAAACAGTTGAAAATTCAAGGTAATATTGAGCATAAACAATCGACGAATAAATTGGAATCTATAGTCGTATATTGTGTATAATTGTTAAATAAATAAATAATTCTCTTTGAATAAGTTGTACAAGTAATCGTTGAAAATTCCAGGTAATTGTTAAATAATTTGCCAATACAGAAATATAGTTGAAAACAGTTGAAAATTCCAGGTAATTGTTAAATAATTTGCCAATGCAAAAATATAGTTGAAAACAGTTGAAAATTCAAGGTAATATTGAGCATAAACAATCGACGAATAAATTCGTAGTCAAACGCGTTGACTAAATTTGTAATCAAGATCGTCGTATAAATTTGCCATCAAGATCGTTGAACAAAAATGATAATTAAATCGTTGAATAATTTGTAACCACAATCGCTGAATAAATTTGTAAACAAAATTGATGAATAGAATTGGTATTTAAATCGTTGAATAAATTGGTGGTTAAATCGTTGAATAATTTTGCAAATCCGGTTGATTACTTTGAAAATATGACGCCAAAAATAGAAACGTTGAATAAGTTTGCAATTGCAGTTGACTACGTCGAAATAAAATTAGCAGTTATTAGTTTTTGGACCGTTTCACACGTCCGAATCAAGACGCCACGCCAACCTCGAATTACGGCACTGTGTATCAGTATCTTATTGATGGAGATCAAATTTGATAACCGGAACTAAATTATATACGTGCAGCAGACAGATATCACTGAGCGAATTGATGTTAGAGTTATTTGCATAACGGTATCCGTAAACTGTAATCATACACTCATAAATGGCATCTTTGTTCCTTTATTGTTGAAATTAAACTCATAGGTCAATTGAAGGTTATGAATTACGGCTTTCTTGCAACTAACACCCAAATCAACGATACATAAATTAAAAGCGGTACACACATATAAACGATCTTTGGATTTTTATTCTTAAATTTTGCTAATTACTTATATAAACTCGAGTATCGATTTGTAACATTTAAATTATTTTACTAGAAAATTTTTCTATTTTTACGAACATACATATGAAAGTTTTGTTTTAATAAATTAATTTTATTTTACTTATGTATTTTCTAAACAAATAAATTCGAGCACTGACACCAAAAAATGTTATTTTTAACAAATTTACTTCGAGCACTCGCAAAAACAAATGTTAATCAGACTTTTGATTTTTTTATGTTACAGATTTTTTTTACATACAGATTTTTTTTTTTGGTTTAATAACAGTTTATACTGCTAGAAACATATATGATTTCGGTTCTTTTGGCTTAGTAACACTTGATTACACGAGGAGGAAAAATTTTTTTAAATCACTAAGAACCACGCCCGTCTACAATTACGATGCAATTTTCTTTTGTTTTATTTCGGGGGCTCATAACGCGATATCACGAACACAAAACACCTGGGATTACGTTCATTCTTGCGGTACACTAAAACAATTGAAATTACAAGGAAAGATCTTGTTTTTTTTTAACACTACACCGCGAACCGTGGATTAAAAATAATCAAAAAAAATTTTAATCCTTCAACTAATTATGAGCACCACAAAACCAAATCTTCCGTCTTCACCTCCGCGATATACAATCAGACAACCGTAATAGACTGACGCGTATTGAAATCTGATCGAATAAGAGAGCCACAAACCTACAGTCGATCCCTATATACCCAAAAAAATTCCTTTTTGAAAATCGAAAAAAAACTCGAATATCGAGTTTCAGATATAAAAGAATTAATTTAAATCAAGTGTTAGGAAATTTTTATAGTTAGACAAAACTGTTTGGTTCTTCAAAATAATGCGCAAAACCAATTTTACGGCACAACTTATTTCCGATTCATTAATATCATTTAACATTGAATCTAGAATGAATCAATTGCAAGTTTTAATCGACGTTAAGGCGTTCAGGTATATAAAAAAAACAGTGAAGGTCGGTTTTTTGTAACAAAAGAATTGTTTGAAGTAAATTTTATTTTTGATTTGTTATTTGTTTCTTTCTCATGCACAGAGAAAAAAATTGAATGTATAACAAAGCAAGATAATACTTCTTGCATGTTAATGACTGTAAAAATAAACGCACAGCCGTTGTAAGGTTTTAGAAAGCTTCGTCGTGTAATTAAGTTTGATAGCTAGAGAATTCAAATTGAAACAATAGAGGGAACTAAAGCGGGTGGAAACATAACATGAGTGAATTTTAGTGAATTGCCAAAAATAAAATAGCGATGTTTATATAGACAATATTTAAGGAAAAATTTTTACATTCATGCAATTTTTTTCCTTTTTGATCAAAATGTAAGTTTACTATAGGTAATGAAAACATTCAATTAATTATCATTTAAAATCAATTAGTGTAATGAGTACAATTCTCCTCAAATATGTCTGACCAGTTAATGAAAATTTAGTTAAATTTTAAGAAAAATAGGAAAACTATGAGTGATGGGGACTAAAAGAAATATGACTATGGATGGTGAATGGATGAGAAACCATTATGAGCGGTACCGGATAACATAAAAAATGACGACTAATGAAGTTGTGACTATACCACAATATGTTCAGTCTATCCATTACAAGCTTCGTGGGACAAATTTCTCCGTGGGACAACGCAATCAAATGTGGGACATTTCCACGCAGCGTGGGACGTCTGGTCAGTTTACTACCCATAAACGTGCGTAAATTTTTCATTTGATTCAAAATTGTACAACTATTGCGAGCTTCTTTTAAATCTATAAGAAAAACCTACCACAAAAAAATAATAGTTTCTCCCTCCCTGTGACTATAAAAAAATGAACAAAGATTGACGTTTAGGATACGTTTTGGATTTTATTATAACCAACCAAACATATAATTTTTGCTATTTTATGAATTAAAAATTATAGTCCATATAGCGAAAAGAATTTGTCAGCGAGTTTTCATAACATACTTTGAAAATATTTACATAACTTAAATATTTGTTCGTGTCTTTAGAAAATATTGCTTGTCCATTATAAAACATTCACTATTATAAAATCACTGGAAATAACACAAAAAATTTAAATTACTCTCGTAAATATTTTCATTCATTTTATAAAAATTAGCACAACTATGAAGAAAACCGATATGTTATAGGATTTTACAATTAGAAATGTTTTTAATTTATTGTTTTTAAAAAAGTCTTGTAAAGTTTATACAATATGATATAGATAAAAAACAGGGCCAAACAGTCAGGGTTCTCCAAATAAGTGGGATATAGTTAGGTTGTGTTCTCCTGCATGTACTTACTTTTAAGTTTATATAAATTACCAATGACCCATAACAATTGAAATTTGAATGTTAAATACTGCACTATGAACTCTCGAGGAACCCTATACTAATGAAATATTTTGTTTCCTCTGGCTTAGACACGAATATCTTATAAACAAAACACTATCGTACGATAGAATTTTGTCAAAATACGCACCCACGGCGTTTTTGGAAGAACGATGGTGTTCTGTTTATAAAACTGATTTCATCAGAAGATTAGATGCAATACGACCGCCTTTCGTATTGGCGGCGCTCTAGTCTATACAAAGAACGATAACGGTTTGAATATTGTGGTGAACCGTACTTTATTCGGGCCAAAATAATATGTAACGTAATAATTATATTATCAGATATATTTCAATCAATAGTATGCGATAAAATTGGTATATTAGCTAAGTAAATCTTCTAAAAATTAGAAGAATTTACAAAATAACAGTGCATTAAAATTTTTATAGTGTATAATTTTTATATAGTGTAAACGATTGGATGGTTTTATTGAATCGATGTATTGATAGTATCAGATCCTTGGGGGGGGGGGGCAATGCCCCCCCCAGCCCTACCCAATTGACGCCTCTGGGAGGTAGATAAGGAAGAATTTATTTATATATCATTTCAGCACATTCGTATTTAAATTGAAATTTATTTTCATTTAATTAAATAAAATATTTAATTAAAGATCATTTTTGTGTTATTAATTTTAAGGATCATTTTGAAATATTTAAGTTAAAAATGTAAATGTAAATTTAAATTGGATTGATTTTATGAAATAAATAAAGATTAATAATTGAGAAAAAAAAAATTAAATTAAAAATAGAATTAGTCAATTCAATTTAAATTAGTGGGGGAGATGTAGTGACAAATAGTCACATCGTAAGTGATACATTAATTATTACTGGGTCACTATTGAAATTATAACCAGAGCCACTGTAACTTTTACACATATAGAATAGACATACAAGAGAATCCATCTTGAATAAAAGTTGTTGTGAATAAGTTGTATTATTTATTTGTTAATAAATAATAATATAAATTCATAAAGTGTCTTTTAATTAAATAAATATTATATCTTATAAAAGATATAACATCCGCACTGTTTTATTTTTCATAGAAAATTGTTTTAATGCTAAGTTGATAATAGAAACGTTTACTTATATTTTAATATGAATGTTGATTGTAAAAAATTTGGTTGCAGAATAATTTTGTTTAATTGTGTTTTCGGAATTGTAAAAAACGTTGTGTGCAACTCGTTGCACAAATTGATTTTTTCCGCATTTGTCGTATATTTGTCAAACTCGGCTTCGCCTCGTTGGACGAAATTACGACGCGTGCGGAAAAAATCAACTTTGTGCAACTAGATATACAAAGTACTATTTCTTGGTCGGTATATTATTTTCCGTTTGTATTTTTCTTCTTTTCGTTTATTAATACATGTTTTGGTTTTTGTTGTACGAACTGGGGCGCCATTAAGATGAAATAGTTTTATCTTTATTTTCATACTAAAATTAATTTAGTAGACGCGTGGACGCAATTTTATTACATTACATAGTATAATATATTCTATTTTTCATTAAATTTTTAAAATTAATGTCTTGTTAACTACACTAGTTTACAAGAAAAATCTCCCTAAATAAAACCCAAATTTTCCTATAGATTTTGACCTGCTGAACACGAATATCATATTCATTTTTTTAGGTTAGCTCTTGTTTTTGAGATATTCGCGAAAAGCCAATTTTTTCAGTGAACAAAAAGGTTTTTATTCATTTGGCGTATGGTTTTTATGATACATTAAAAAATAAAAATAAAACTTAAAATAGGTAGATTTTTCTATGAAATCTACCTAAAACAAAACATGAATATACATTAAATGAGCTTACAACCAATTTGATTGCGCGTCTTTTAGTAAAAAAGTAAAAAGTAAAATATTTGAGCATTGGGCACTACATTTGAACATTAGATATTTACATCGAGTGAGTCTATCCATGCTACTACATCGGGAGTTGTCAAATGGATGTCTGAGATGTTGCCATTGTATCGTCGAATTGGACACACAGTTGCAATATGTTTTATGGTTTGTTGTGGAGCGCCGCAGTCACATTGAGGGGACTCTGAAATTCCCCACTTGTAGAAAGAATCAACACAACGTCCATGATTCGTTCCTATTCGGTTTAGTGTAGTCCAGGTATGACGTGGCAAATCGAAACCAGGTTGGGTAGAAGTCCGGTTAGTAATATAAAGGCCAGGTGTGTTGTAATGATGCCAAGAGGTGTCCCCGACATCCAAGTTATTAAAATTAGTTGCCAGCAGGTTGCTGGCAGTTCTTGTGGAGGCTTTCTTGACTTCAATCGACAACGAGTATGGTCGCCGTAATATTCGTGCAAGGGTAACGTGATGTTGTTGGTTACGTTTTTAAGTTCACGTATGAGCGCATGTGAGCGTCTGAGTGCAGGTGGATTGATGGTGCTTAATACAGGGAGCCAAGGTAAAGTAGTAGACCTGATAGTACCACTTATAGTACGCATCGTGGCATGCAGCTGGCAGTCAACTTTTTCAGTATGTGTGCTATTCAACCAGACTGGTGTGCCGTACTCAGCCGCTGAGTAAACCAGACTTAGAGCAGTTGTGTGGAGGGTAACTGGAGTAGCACCCCATGTCGAGCCTGCCAGTTTGTGCAATATATTATTTCTCGTTTTAAGTTTTTTTGACGTATTCTCTAGGTGGAGTTTAAAAAAAAGAGTTCTATTGAGAGTAATGCCCTGGTACTTTGGGTGTTGATTGTATTTAATGACAGTGCCGTTAAATAACACTGATAGTTCGTGTTTGGATCGCGTATTTTACAAAACAAACAAATTTAATACATTAATGAAACATAGTAAAGATACTATCGAACATTTTGAGCTATTTTTTGAAAAAACCCATCAAGGATTCTGGACTGGAAAAAAAATGAAAAAAAATCAAAAATTTATGTCATACGCCATAAATTTTGAACAAACAATGATTGTAAATTTTTTCAATTTCTTGAAGCCTACAGTTGATTCAATATCCTTTCTTCTAAGTTAAAAAACACGAATATTGGTGCAGGTTGCACCAAGTTATCCAGGTTTTCCCAAAAAAGTCAAAACTCAAAATTTAGGAAAAAAAATTTTTACTAATAATAATTTAAATTCTGCAACATTATTGATGTATATATGAATTGTTATACAGATCTTCGAGTAAAAATTGCGAGTTATGGTCATTACCTGGTCATAACATAACGTTAAAACGTTCCATGAACGTTATCTCTATTGTACCATATTGAATATGTTAAGTTGCAGTTGACATAACTAATGTAATGAAGGTATGCAATTCTTATACATGGAGTGATTTTTTAGCAGGATGTATTGTGCAAATTCCACAAATAAAACAAAATAAATTTGGACTAGTTTTACACTTGAAACTTCTTGAGTAGCCATTTAAATAAATTTAACTTTACACTTTACTATTTTAAAAGAATTCTTAACTGATGTTTGAGAACGACTGAACTTGTAAAATATTATTTACGATGCGGCACAAAAAGAAAAGAAAACATACATACACGCGGTTTAATTAAGGAAAACTCAAAATGGTTCGTGTATTTGAAAATCTGTATAACAACTTATATATAAATCAATTATGTTGCAGAATTTAAATTGTTGTTAGTGATAAAAATTTTTTTCCAAATTGCTAGTTTTGCTTTTTTTGGGAAAACCTGAATAACTTGATGCAACTTGCATCAAAATTCGTGTTTTTTTTAACTTAAAAGAAAGGGAATTGAATTTACCACGGGCTGCAACAAATTTCAAATTCACAGTCATTGTTTGTTCAAAATTTATGACGTTGAATATGAAAAAATTTAAAAAAACGTTAATTTTTGATTTTTTTTCAACTTTTTTCGAGTGTAACTTCCAGAATCCTTAATGGGTTTTTACAAAAATAGCTCAAAATGTTTGTCAACATCTTTAGTACGCAATTATTGCATTAATACATAGAATTTGTTTGTTTTGTAAATATGCAATCCAAAAACCGGAATAAAATCTTTTATCACCGAAAACTTTGGTTTATCGCGAATATCTCAGAAACAAGAGCTAACCTAAAAAAATGAATATGATATTCGTTTTCAGCAGGTCAAAATCCACAAGAAATGTTGGGTTTTATTTAGGGGGACAAAAAAGATTAAAATTTGTAAACTAGTGATTAAAAGAATAAACAAGCTTGATAGCATTTGGTCTATATTTTTGTTTCAATTAGTATCACATTGCATGTATTTATGATGTCAAAATAAGTAATAAATTGAAATAATAATAACTTGAACAGTAAAATATTTAATAGCATTGAATTATGTTTATGACGCTTAAAGTCATAACAACAATTGTAAATGAAATGAAATGTGATATAGCTAGACGACTGACGCTGAACCTGATCATCTTTGATCGACTTCATACATCTCATACTAGAAATTTAGGTGAAATATTAAAAACGCATGTTTTTACAAAATTTATATTTGCTTAGTTTAAAACTAGAGTAGTGCGAAAGATTTCCGGGAATCCAAATTTAGGGTAACTTTATAGCCAAATTTCAAGATCATCATATAATTTCTCGGACGCCCCCTAAACAAATTCTTTTTGGTGAAACAAACACGAGGGTACTTTTTAAATAAAAATAACACGTGCCGCAAAATCATCGAATTTCGGTTGGATATTTAATTCTCTACAAAAAATGCCCTAAAACGTTTATTTGTGATGATACAAAAGAGTACTAATTTTCTTCTTCTGCTATGAAAAAAAAGAATTAAAATATAATAGTGAATAAAACAAAATTAGTATCTTTCAGTCATATTTGTTCTTACGAGTTATGAAGAATCTCGAGGTTTTTTAAAACATCATCAGAAAGATACGTTTTTGGCAAAAATGAATTTGAATGTTTTGTGTAAAAAATTAAATTTTCTACAAAAATATGTATGAGATTTTTTTGAAATCTGTATTTTTCATGAGATATTTAAAAAACTCTACGATTTTATCAAAATATCAACTTCGATGATTTTGCGGCACGTGTTCTTTTCATTTAAAAAAAATACACTCGTGTTTTCTACCAAACAAAATTTTCTTATGGAAGTCAAAGAAAATTTAATTTTACCGACCAGTCTAATGTACACACAAATATTATGTTGGCTTCCAATACCTAATTAATTGCATTAAATTAGGTATTGGAACCCGGCATAATATTTATGTGCATATTAGACTGGTCGTTTAAAATTAAATTTTCTTACACTTCCCCTAAGAAATTTTTTTTAAAACATTGCAAAAATTATAACAAAATCAAATATACAAACGTTTTTCAAAATTCTTAAAATATTTCAAAAATTATAACAAATTGAAAATTAAACCTTTTTTCAAAATTCCAAAAATAATAATAAAATCAGAAATTTAACCTTTTTCGAAATTCTAAAAAAATTCATAAAATTATTACAAAACTGAAAATTGAAAATTTTTCAATATTCCAAAAATATTGCAAAACTTTTAACAAAATCAATAAAAATTCAAACATTTTCAATTGATTCAGAATCAAAAAATTGAAGCTTTCTTCAAAATTCTGAAACTATTGCAAAAATAACAACAAATTCTACAATTCATCAAAGCTAAGATTGAGGATGCTACCGTTGACTGTATACGGTAGTAAGGGGGGGAATTTCACATTTTCGAAAATAAGTCAAAAACTGTGCTTTTGAAAATTAAAAAAATTATTTTAGACTAGAAAAAAAAATAGCTTTCATACCCTTTCATACTCAACGTCAACCCAAGATCAAAAGTATTTTTTTTTAAATTTCTTCTCTCAACTCTGGGCACAGGAAAAAAATTCACATTTTTGAAAATAAGTCGAAAACTGTATTCTCGAAAATTACAAAAAAATAGTTTTAAACTACAAAAAAACATTACCTTTTATTTCCTTTTCATTACCTTTCATTCCCTTTCATTACCTTTCATTACATTTCATTACCTCACATTACCTTCAATTTCCTCTCGCAATCGTCTCCAACAACAATTGGCATTAAAACAATCAAAAAAAGTTTTTGTGTTTTTTATGCAAGACTCCGTGAATTTTTTTCTGTTGTTTTATTCGTAGAAAAATTTTGTTTTTATGCATAATTCCAACAACCGTGAATTTTTATATATTTTTTTTGTATTGTTCGTATATGAGGTAGGGGGAGGTTCTCAAAAATAACACATTTTTGAAAATAAGTCGAAAACTCTGCTTTCGAAAATTACACAAAAATGTTGCGAACTACAAATAAAAATTACTTTTCATATGACCCCCACTTGTCAGAGACAATTTTAGTTTTTTTTTTTTACATAATACCTACAACCGTGAATTTTTTAAAAAAATCTCTTTAAAAATGTTCGTAGATAAGGAAACGGACAAAAACAATGCACATTTTCGAAAATAAATGGAAAATGAAAATTACAAAAAAACTTGTTTTAATCTATTAGTCCAGTAACTTTGTCGCCTGAGTGTATGGGGTAGTATGCGTCAAATCCGGTAGTTCTGATTTTTTGCAGGCTTGTTTATGATGTTGGCCTAATGAATAATCCAAGTTTGTGACCTCGAACGCCGAAAGCAACTTCGTCAAAAATCGCAAAAACCGCGAAAAAATCGTTATTTTTACAAATTTTGGCGATTATAACCCTAAAGGACTAGTTTTATCTTTAACCTTTCCTAGGCCGTTTTTAAAGTAGACTAAATTTGCTACAATATGATACTAGAACTGTCTCTGTAGACTCACTAGTTTCCGAGATTAAGCCTTTCAAAGTTTATCACTTTTTTCGAACTTCGCACTTGCTTGCAATATACTTTTGTAGAGTTTTCTACATCCCTGTCCTAATAATTGTATTAATAGATATATGTGTGTGGTGGCCGATGAGAAAAGAAGATTATGTAACTGTACCTGATCATTTTTGTAGTTGCAGTAGCAGATATCTCAGAAGGTGACGATCTCTCCGATGTCGAAATGGAGGATGACTTGTTGGCACACGACGTCGACGATTCATCACCATCCCCTGATGGGGATATGCCATTCTAATACGTCGATCCAGATACGGACTAACCTCAAGCGGAACCTTCCAAGAGGGCTAAGTTAATTTAATTTTTTGATGTAGTCCAGTAACTTTGTCGTCTGAGAGTATGGGGTCTAATCCGGTAGTTCTCATAGTATGCGTCAAATCCGGTAGTTCTGATTTTTTGCAGACTTGTTTAGGATGTTGGCCTAATGAATAATCCAAGTTTGTGACCTCGAGCGCTGAACGCAACTTTGTCAAAAATCGAAAAATCGAAAAAACCGTGAAAAAATCGTTATTTTTTTTTTTTCAAATTTTGGCGATTATAACCCTAAAGGACTAGATTTTTCTGTAAAATTTTTTTAAAGTTTTAAAGTAGACTAAATTTGCTACAATATGATACAAAAACTGTCTCTGTGGACCCAATAGTTTCCGAGATTAAGGCTTTCAAAGTTTATCATTTTTTTCGAACTTCGCAATTTTTTGCAATATATACCTTTGTAGAGTTTAGTACATCCCTGTCCTAATAATTGTATTAATAAATAGATGTGTATGTGGTGGCCAATGAGAAATAGTAGATTGTATTACTAGTGCGAATGTGTTTTCCAAACAAGAGTTAGTTTGCAGCATGGCCGTAGGGAGTGCTGCATTAACTCGCGTTTGGAAAACGCATTCGCACTAGTTATACACACCATTTTTTGTAACAAATGCATAAAATTTATAAATATTGATTTAATTGTTAATTTAATCATTTATTTCCTTCTGCTGAACAACTGTTTGGGGAATATCAGTGTGGTTTCCGGCGGGTCCGAGGTACTACCGATGCACTTTTCTCGATAAGGATGATTTTGGAAAAGTATCGAGAGTTCAACATACCTGTGCACACTGTTCACACTTCTCATTTTCTTTTTTAACATCCCATCATAAAAGTACAGGGCCTCGATAGTATATTCAGGGTCAAAGTTCATTTAGAACGACAGAATTGCAAAAAATTGCGAAGTTCGAAAAAAATGATAAACTTTGAAAGGCTGAATCTCGGAAACTAGTGGGTCTGCAGAGACAGTTCTAGTATCATATTGTAGCAAATTTAGTCTACTTTAAAAACGGCCCAGGAAAGGTTAAAGAAAAAACTAGTCCTTTAGGGTTATAATCGCCAAAATTTGAAAAAATAACGATTTTTTCGCGGTTTTTGCGATTTTTGACGAAGTTGCGTTCGGCGCTCGAGGTCACAAACTTGGATTATTCATTAGGCCAACATCATAAACAAGTCTGCAAAAAATCAGAACTACCGGATTTGACGCATACGTTAATGTATAAAGTTACTGGACTATATAAAAAAACACCATTTTTTAGTCAAAGAACTTTTGAAATTATAACAACCACAAACATTTGGATTATTTTTATGCAAAATTCGAAATTTGTTTAAATTTTTAATTTTATATAATCGTAGATAAGGGGCCGGAAGAAAAATTCACGTTTTTGAAAATAAATCGAAAATTTTGCTTTTGAAAATTACAAAAAAATTGTTTTGAACTACAAAAAATCGTCTATCGTATGATATCAATCGCAGATCATATGACACCGTTTGTGTTTAATCTTTACAACATTTCCTATAACTTATAGTTTGCGAGAAAATTGATTATGTAGAAATTCGGACGGACCAATAGGGGACCGTTTGTACTTTTTCAAGTACGGAACCCTAAAAATGAATGAAACGAATATTATTGTTGTTGTTGTAATACCTTTTTTTACAGTAAAAGGTCAGGTTAATGCAAACAAATCTCATTTAACGGTCAGATGAACATTATTTCTTATTTTGTTTAAAGGAACTTTCCAGATGCTTAGAATACGATCGATTTTCGATTTAATTGAAAACGAAACGCTGTATCGTAAACATAAGACCGTGTAAAAAGAAGATATTATTTTCAATTGTGAATAAAGTTTTAAGTGCTATTTAACAGAAATTTTGTGGGGGGACACTGTATTATTATTTAGGACACTGTAGACTGGAAATTTATACAATTAACCGTTGAAGTTTTTGATGCTGTTATTTCTTCTGCATAGTTCTTTTCCAAGAAGACCAGGGTGTTTTTGTTTGCTAATCAGTGTATAGTTTTATCATTAAACTAAATTTAACATTTGTAATATTTAATCAACTTTATTTTATTAATTTAATTATTATTGTGTACACAAAATAAATAATAAAATATGGAGGGCTGAAATCTCACAGCTCTGAGATATCAAGACTTCGGTCTGGGCTAAGGACTTTGATATAGTTTTCGGCAAAAAACTTTTATGAGGACATGGTTTTCAGTCTTGGGCAGCGATGTATATCAAACATAACTCTTTGTTAAAGTACAAGTATTTTTTCATCTCTGTTTCGAAATTTATTACAAAACTAACACGAAACATCAATACATTGTCGGAAAATTATAACAGATCATATATTAACATAATTTAGTGAAAAGATGATACAATCAGCAAACTACTCAAAAACCTCTCCATTTAGCGTTTCGATAAAATATTACAAAATCACAAATTCACATTTCTTTCAAAATTCCAAAAATATTGTAAAAATTAAATAAAATCAAACTTTTTTCAAAACTCCAAAAATTAGAATAAAATCAAATATTTAAACTTTTTCTAAATTCCAATTAGGGTTTGCAATACCGGTTTACCGGTTAACCGGTAAATTGACCACAACACATTATCAAAAACCGGTAAATTTCTAAGTTTTTACTGGTTTCGGTAAAAATTAAACAAATTTATATAAATGCTTATTATGCTAATAAGTTAATAATCATGATATTTTGAAGAAAATTAATTAATTTTTAATAAAATAGCATAAACTGGACTTAACCAAACATATTTTAAGACATAAAAAAATCAAAGCAAGAAACCACTCAAAAGATACGATGAAATATTCCTATTTAACATACTAACAGTTTACCGCAAGTAAAAAATCGCAGATACATGATGTTCGTCCGTTCAATGCAAATACTGCTTTTGGAATCTGATTCTTGCTATCTGATTAATGTTTAACGCTGTTGACCAACATGTTCAAATGTTCATACTTAATAGACCATTGATTGAATTACGACTGGTGATGCTGCCCTTCTAACGGCAAAAGTAGAAGATTTGATTAATGCTTATCGTCAATTGTGTTTATTTCATTCAGCTAACGGTTGTAAATATTTTATATAAGAAGCATCAGCAATATTCATGTTGGGGAAATAGATCTTTTAAAGCAACAGACCTTTGGAAGACGATGAAAATTTTGCAGTATATTTGCGGTACCATCGTATGTTGTTCATGTTTAGTATGACGAAATAAGTTCTGTAATAGCAAACATTAGAAAAGTTGTAATGTTTCGCAAATTACCAACAAAGAAAGACAACCTACAAAAACATGGTAAAAAATGTGAAAAAAACAAGTTTTCTTGATTCTAGATAGAAGTTCAAGCAGCCTTTTTGCAATATTGGAAAATTTTGTAAAGTTGAACGTGAAACCAGGATAAGTTTCTTTGAAATGAAGTTTTATTATTATTATTGAGAATTATGGCATTATAAGTTTGTCAAAAAAATGTTTTCAAGTGTGTCAAAAGAAAGATTTTTATTTATTTTTTTACCCAATTTTTTGGAAAAAAATAAAATTGTTTGTTTGAAATGAAATTTTATTATTATTATTGAGAATTATGGCATTATAAGTTTGTCAAAAAAATGTTGTCAAGTGTGTCAAAAGATTTTTATTTATTTTTTTGCTCAATTTTTGGAAAAAAATAAAATTGTTTGTTGAAATGAAATTTTATTATTATTATTGAGAATTATGGCATTATAAGTTTGTCAAAAATGTTGTCAAGTGTGTCAAAAGAAAGGTTTTTATTTATTTTTTACCCAATTTTTTAGAAATAAATAAAATTAATAGTTTGTATGACATGATATTTTATTATTATTATAGAGAATTTTGGCATTATAAGTTTGTCAAAAAATAATGTCAAGTGTGTCAAAAAATGATTTCATTTATTTTTTTAGCCAATTTTTTGGAAAAAAAATGTAGTTTTGACGTAAATGTAATTTAAAATGAAATTGGACATGGAAATTTTTGAATTTGTAATAGTTTTTGAAATATTTTTGGAATTCTGAAAAAGTTTGTATTATTGATTTTGTAATAATTTTTGCAATATTTTTAGAATTTCGGCAAAAAAAGGAATTTTGAAAAAATTTTAAATATTTGATTTTGTAATAACTTTTGCAATATTTTTAGAATTTTGGAAAAAGTTTGAATTTTTAAGAATTTTTGAAATATTATTGGAATTTAGAAAAAATTTAAATATATGATTTTATTCTAATTTTTGGAATAATTTTGGAATTTTGAAAAAGTTTGATTTTATTTAATTTAACAATATTTTTGGAATTTTGATTATAATTTTCCGGCAACGTATTGATGTTTCGTGTTAGTTTTGTAATAAATTTCTAAACAGAGGTAATAAATGCTTGTACTTTAACAAAGAGTTATGTTTGAAATACATACAAAAACCATGTCCTCATAAAAGTTTGTAGCCGAAAACTATATCAAAATCCTTAACCCAGACCGAAGTCTTGATATCTCAGAGCTCTGAGATTTCAGCCCCTCCATATTGTGCATATTAAAAATATGAATACTAAAAGTATAAAGATTTATCGATAATTATAATTACAATTAAATTAATTTGATTATTTAATTACAATTAAACTTATTTGTTTATTAATAAAACATACATAATTAGGGGATAATTTTTTTTTGCTGTCAGAAATTTTATTTTTCATTCATACAAACTATGATATTTAAACAGTAGGCTCTGCTTTAACTGTCGGAAATTCTTCTTGTCGTCGATAATTTTGCTTTGTCGTTATGAAAATTCTTTGTTGTCATTTTTTCTTCTAACAAAATGAAATATAATTTTATCTTAGTAGGCGAATAACTGTTATAAATTTGTAATTTATTTTTGATAAATAAACATAAACATGCAACCATTTGTGAATGAAAACGGACATTTATTATTATTTGTGAATTGCATTTTTACATAATTTTGTATTATTGAATAATAAGTAGAAAAAATTTTATTTAGAAACTAATAATTATATTTTAAAGAAATTATAATTAAAAAAAAATTATCTCATTAAATACCACTCTTCATTGAAATTTTTTCGAAAATTTTTCAATTTTACTCATTAAATTATTTTGAAGCAACACTGCTCAATCAAACCACTACTTAAACCACTCGTCCTTCGGACTCGTGGTTTATTGTGCGCTTTGATTCGCAGTGTTGCTAAATAATTTAATTCGTAAAATCAAAAAATTTTCGAAAAAATTTCAATGACTCGTGGTATTACAACCGATAATTCCAATAATAATATAAAATTTGTAAAATGTCAAAATAATCAAATTAATTTAGTTGTAATTAAACATCTGTAAAACTTACTTATAAAATTCATTTTTTTCTAGGTTATATTTTTATATCTGACACAAGAATAGAGCAATGATTAAGACATTTTTTTTTGTCAAATTTATTTTCTACTTTATCGACCTTAAGATGCAACATTTCACCGCATAATGCGCGCTGTAAATTATATCTAAAAAAAGATGGTTATAAAACTGCGATTTTATATATAATAAAAATTTTAAATTCCAAAAATAAAATTAAAACCGATTAATCATTTTAATTTTTTGGTTAATGATTAATTGATAAAATCGTCAAATAAGTGATTAATCGATTAATTGAAAACAGCCCTATTCAGAAGTATGCACTTCCAGTGATCGGCCAAGTGCATCCATATTAGCGATGTCAGAATTAATAATAAAAGAATAGTTGCAAAGTACAAATGAACAGAAAACAGACTTGAGGGATTCACAAATATTATTAAAACTTATATTGACTTTTTCCAAGAACAAAACGTTCGTGGCAAATATTTAGAAAAAGCTTTTAACAAATTATTTACCATACGAGCAACAAGTTTCGAATTCGAGCATGCGTTTGCAGCAGCTGCACTGTGTTTTAGGATAGGAAATTTGGGAACTTTATTACCCGGTGATGTTTTCCTAAACATGTATATATTTTTGGAATCTTTGTGGCTTAAGGATTCTAAAAATGTCAAAATATTTGACCTCACCCCCCGGGGGGGGGGAAGTAGCCCCCCCTGAGGGGGAACTTGAGACGCTATTGCAAGGTGACAGATTCATGTCCAGGTAGCTTAAGTTTAAAGTTTGGGGTCAATTGAAGCAATAGGTCATGAGAAATTGACCTTCAAATGTCAAAAAATGACCAATATGGGGCTACTTTAGGTCAAGTTTTTCGAAAAAACTTTGTGTACGAGTTTTGAAATGAAATAGATAGTCTGGACACCCAACTAATCTATTCAGGTAAAATTAGGATTACACATCATGACCTGGCTTACATAATGACCTATATTTTTGACAAAAACCAAAAATTGCAAAAATTTAAAACATGGCTAAATCAATCCAATTTGCACACCAAATTGAAGATCTAACACTGAAAATCAATTTATGTACTTGCATAATGTTAATATGACCTCACTGTGCCATAGACACTGTGCCATAGACTCCTCAGAGCTGCTCGCTCGCTATTAGACTTCATTTGCAACGGGGTTTATTTTCAGCTCTGGGGCGTAAAGTCCCACATACTCCTTTGAGCTTGGGGAGTCTATGGAGAGAATTTGGCAAGATTTTTAGTTCTTGCCAATATTATGCCCATATACCGGGGCAGACTCGGTCCAAACAACTCGTAGAACTCTTTCAATATATTTTGCACCCAACTCAATTCTTAGTGTTTAAACCCTGCCCGCTATTTTTAAAATTTTGGTATTAAATTGTGAAATTATCATTACGAAAATATAAGACACAACACACATTGATAAAATATTATGAAAATGAAAGTATGTGTCACAAAGGTTAAGTATAGTACATATTCGTAAAGGAAATTAATTTTGCTTTCGAATGATGTATTGGTTATGTGGGATTCACAAGAAATTTTTTAAACTTTTTTGAAAGGTCATAACTTTTGACAGTGAGGTCATATTAACATTATGCAAGTAGTAATTTAGCCATGCTAAATTAATTTAGCCATGTTTTAAATTTTTGCAATTTTTGGTTTTTGTCAAAAATATAGGTCATTATGTAAGCCAGGTCATGATGTGTAATCGTAATTTTACCTGAATAGATTAGTTGGGTGTCCAGACTACCTATTTCATTTCAAAACTCGTACACAAAGTTTTTTCGAAAAACTTGACCTAAAGTAGCCCCATATTGGTCATTTTTTGACATTTGAAGGTCAATTTCTCATGACCTATTGCTTCAATTGACCCCAAACTTTAAACTTAAGCTACCTGGACATGAATCTGTCACCTTGCAATAGCGTCTCAAGTTCCCCTCAGGGGGGGCTACTTCCCCCCCCCCCTCCCCCGGGGGATGAGGTCAAATATTTTGACATTTTTAGAATCCTTAAGCCACAAGGATTCCAAAAATATATACATGTTTAGGAAAACATCACCGGGTAATAAAGTTCCCAAATTTCCTATCCTAAAACACAGTGAGCTGGTATGATTTGCACTAAACTAAGGTCGATAACAAATTTGTATGATGACAATTTAGAGACAATGTGTTTCTTACGCCAATATTTTAATAACCAAAACCTTAAAATATTTCATGATTTACATTATTTTTAAGTTTCCTTCTTTAGATTTATTATTATTTATTATCACACGCCAATTTAAGTTATAAAAAGTTTGCTTAAACTAATAATTTAACATAGTTAGATCAAAGTTTGTTATTTCGGTAAATTACCGGTTAACCGTTTTATAAAAGTTTTTTGCTGTATTAACGGTAAATAAAAATGTCGGTAAATTTGCAAACCCTAATTCCAATAATATTCCAAAAATTCTTAAAAATTCAAACTTTTCCAAATTCTAAAAATATTGTAAAAATTATTACAAAATCAATAATTCAAAATTTTTTCAAATTCCAAAAATTAAAATTAAATCAAAATTTTAAAATTTTTAAAAATTCTAAAAATATTCCAAAAATTCTTACAAAATCAAAAATTGAAACTTTTTTCTAAATTCCAAGAATATTCCAAAAATTAGAATATAATCAAATATTTAAACTTTTCCTAAATTCCAATAATATCCCAAAAATTCTTAAAAACTCAAACTTTTTCCAAAATTCTTGCACAAATTATTACAAAATCAAATATTTAAAATTTTTTCAAAATTCCAAAAATTATAATAAAATCAGAAATTAAAAATTTTTCAAAATTCTAAAAATATTCCAAAAATTCTTACAAAATCAAAAATTAAAACTTTTTCCAAAATTCTAAAAATATTGCAAAAATTATTACAAAATCAAAAATACAAACTTTTTTCAAAATTCCAAAAATATTTCAAAATCTATAACAAATTCAAAAATTTCCATGTCCAATTTCATTTTCAATTACATTTACGTCATAAAAACAGCTACATTTTTTTTTCCAAAAAATTGGCTAAAAATAAATGAAATCATTTTTTGACACACTTGACATTATTTTTTTGACAAACTTATAATCTCAATAATAACAATAAAATTTCATTTCAAACAAATAATTAATTTTATTTTTTTCCTAAATATTGGGTAAAAAAATAAATAAAACTCTTTCTTTTGACACACTTGACAACATTTTTTGACAAACTTATAATGCCATAATTTTCAATAATAATAATAAAATTTCATGTCAAACAAATAATTAATTTTAGTTTTTTCTAAAAAATTGGGTAAAAAAATAAAAAAAAATCTTTCTTTTGACACACTTGACATTATTTTTTTGACAAACAGATAATGCCATAATTCTCAATAATAATAATAAAATATCATGCCAAACAAATAATTAATTTTACTTTTTTCCAAAAAATTGGGTAAAAAAATAAATAAAAATCTTTTTTTTGACACACTTGACAACATTTTTTTGACAAACTTATAATGCAATAATCTAGATTTTGGTCTCACATACCAATCCCGACCATCAAGATTTCTCCATATTCAGTGTTCCTACTCGTAATCACTTAAAATAAAAGTTTTTAAGCAAAAAATATGCAAATTTCCTTGTTTTGACACACTTGAAAATTTTTTTGACACACTTCCGGAACAGTTATCGAACACATCGTTCTTTCGGCTCTTCCCATTGAGTAAACCTATTTTTAGAAAAAAAAATTTTTGAAATCCGTCCAGCGGTTTTCTAAAAGGTTTGCTAATTTCGTAGGTTGTGACGGGCGGTCGCCCGGCCGACAGACAGACATACATTTTTTTTGCCTTTTTAGAATTAGTAGGTCATAAAACGTCGAGAAATGCCAAAAAACTGGGGATAAGAATTTCACTTTCAGCTCATGAATGTAATACTTAGGTCTTTCAGACCGAAGTAATATTAAATTAGATTGCTCACATTCATCTTATTGATTGTGTAATCAAAACAGATCTGATTAATTAATTTTTTCACAAATATTAAAATAACATTATTTATATAAAACAAAGTAATTAAAAGTATGTAATACATTCGTATCATTTCTTTTTCTTTCTCTACCACACACACATATATTCATATGTAATTACAATTTTTATTATTTTAAATAATATTCGCAGAGGTGTAGAACCAAGGATCTTACAAATTATCAAATCCAGAAGATAATTTGGGAATTACGTTTATTGAATTGAAAGGAAGGACAGTTCAAAGAAAGAAAGAAAACGTAACAAAATTTATTTAATAAATAATCAATAAATGCAAATTGGTTGGGATTCATAACATTTGGCGACTAGCAAAGATGAGTTTGAGTTTTGTCATCTTTCAATCATACAATTTATTATATTAAAGCAGTGACAAATTATGTGGCTAATTTCTTGTCAAAATTACTAGTAAATTCATTACGTGATGAAATTCACAATATTGAATATGTTTTTTTAGCTCATTGGCTAAATGAAAATGAGGAAATGCCAGTAAATGAACTTCCATTTTCAAATAGAAGAGCACATATTAAAATTGAAAATGGAATATTAATGTGGGATATAAACTGATAATTCCACCATCATTAAGTGGACAAATGTTGAGAGAATTTCATTCCTCACACATGGGAATAGTTAAATTAAAAACGATATGTCGAGCTTATATATGTTTGCCGTAGATAAATTAAAATTTTGAAGATATGATTAATTTGCGTTTTGATTTGGGTATAAATACATTAGATCCTGTAAATTATTTACTTCCATGACCCAAAATAAATAAAGCCTAGACACGGATACCTGAGTACAGGTATTTACTATAAAAAATATGATCACTTAAAAAACAATTAATATACCAGATGAAACTTTGGTTAGATTTGGATTAACTGAAGCATTTGTGACAGATAATGACTCTGTATTCACATCAATGGAATTTTAAATATTTACCAGGACCAGGATATCTAGAATCAAATTTAATGGCTCAAAATACTGTATATGAATTTGACATGTACTGATGATGAAATTACTCCAACAAAGACTAGCTACCTATCAACATATAGAAATGTGGATCATTCGACTACCACAAATAGCTCATCAGAACTAAAGCTTAATAGGTCAATGATAAGGTAAATAAGCATATTATATAAATTAGAAAAAACATATATTTGATTAAAGAATTATTAATAAATAAATTGATTTTCTTTGATTGGTCTTGCTTCCTTTATCAACCAATTTAATAAGTCAAATCACCCACGTTTTAAATAAGTGTTTGAACAATTTGTTTATACAAATTATTTGATCTATAGTTTATATTCATTTAGAATTTTATTTTGGTTTCGAATTAAAACTTTATATTCACAACTTTTTTTGTATTGCTCTAGCGTTATATAAAATTAAATAAATAAGCGAAATAACAACAAGTGTTTTCCAATTTTTAATTTATTTTAAATGTTTCGCCAAGTGCTGACAGTTCATACAATTTAATTTATTAAATCGGTAGATCTGTCATTTATAAAAAATTAATTATAAAGAAAAAAATTAGTGATAATCATCTTTGGTATACGTTATAACTCATGATGTCAAGGTTTAAATGTTATTCCTAATTACATCAAACTAACAACATCACTTTCTTATCCACAAACTATGGACGCCATTAGAGTTGGTTGTGATATCTGACTATAAGCTGCTTTAGAATTTTTTAATGCAACATGAAATAATTTAGCTACACATCAAAAAATTGCACATACAGAATTAGCAAATAAGTTACATCCAGTTATATGCATATTAGACTTTAAACTCTATGACGAAATTTATGAAGTTACCCAAATAAAATTAAAGAAAGTTATATATACCTCAAACCTTATTGACAGAGCCGTGATCTGCAAACCAAAAAATTAGTTCAATTTAATTAGTGCCAGACCTGGTCCACTGATCAAAAATCAATCAGTTTAAACGGATTTAAACCATTAATACAAGGATCTGGTCCTAAGATGAACTTGGTTCACATACCGTTACAGTAACGACTTTGCGTTCGTGGAGAACGGCGGATCGGCCCAAATGCGGGCGGATTGATCGAACGGACCAAGTCCGCGCATAAGTCCAATCGTGTTTCGTTAGCTATTTACTAGAGGTAAATCACATGCACTTAATCTAAGCGAAATGCAATGGGTTTCATAATAGGGGAACGGTTCATTAAATTTCGCCTATAAACTAATATTAAAACTTTCAGAAACTAACATTTAAATTACGAGTTTCTATTTTATATTTAAAACGGATTAATATATAGATATTAGTCCAGTAACTTTGTCGCCTAAGAGTATGGGGTAGTATGCGTCAAATCCGGTAGTTCTGATTTTTGCTGACTTGTTTATGATGTTGGCCCAATGAATAATCCAAGTTTGTGACTGACAGCGCCGAACGTAACTTCGTCAAAAATCGAAAAAACCACGAAAAAATCGTTGTTTTTTCAAATTTTGGCGATTATAGCCCTAAAGGACAAGTTTTTTCTTTAACCTTTCTTAGAACGGTTTTAAAAGGAGACTAAATTTGCTACAATACGATACTAGAACTGTCTCTGTAGACCCAATAGTTTCCGAGATTAAGCCTTTCAAAGTTTATCACTTTTTTCGAGCTTCGCAATTGTTTGCAATATACCTTTGTAGAGTTTCTACATCCCTGTCCTAATAATTGTATTAATAAATATATGTGTGTGGTTGCCGATGAGAGAAAAAGATTATGTAACTGTACCTGATCATTTTTGTGGTTGCAGTAGCAGACATCCCAGAAGGTGACGATCTTTCCGATGTCGAAATGGAGGATGACTTGTGGGCACAAGACATCGACGATTCATCACCATCCCCTGATGGGGATATGCCATCCAAATACGTCGATCCAGATACAGCGAACCTCAAGCGGGACCTTCCAAGAGGGCTAAATTATTTTAATTTTTTGATGTTGAATGTTACTAAATTTCGTATCAAATAAACTTTCTAACTTCTGTTGTACTTATAATTTTTACTTCATTATTCGTAGTTTAGCTTAAACATCATCGTTCACACTTCTCATTTTCTTTTTTAACATCCCATCATAAAAGTACAGGGCTTCGATAGTATATTCAGGGTCAAAATTCATTTGGAACGAAAGAATTGCAAAAAGTTGCGAGGTTCGAAAAAATGATAATCTTTGAAAGGCTTAATCTCGGAAACTATTGGGTCTACAGAGACAGTTCTCCTATTATGTTGTAGCAAATTTAGTCTACTTTAACGTCCTTAGAAAAGTTAAAGAAAAAACTAGTCCCTTAGGGTTATAATCGCCAAATTTTTAAAAAACAAAAACGATTTTTTCGTGGTTTTTTCGATTTTTAACGAAGTGGCGTTCAGCACTCGAGGTCACAAACTTGAATTATTCATTTGGCCCACATCATAAACACGTCTGCAAAAAGTCAGAACTACCGGATTTGAGTTATACTTTGATGTATAAAGTTACTGGACTAAAACTTTGAAAGGCTTATTCTCGGAAACTATTGGGTCCACAGAGACAGTTCTAGTATTATATTGTAGCAAATTTAGTCTCCTTTAAAACCGTTCTAAGAAAGGTTAAAGAAAAAACTAGTCCTTTAGGGCTATAATCGCCAAAATTTGAAAAAATAACGATTTTTTCGCGGTTTTTTCGATTTTTGACGAAGTTGCGTTCGGCGCTCGAGGTCACAAACTTGGATTATTCATTAGGCCATCATCATAAACAAGTCTGCAAAAAATCAGAACTACCGGATTTGACGCATACTGCTATGTATAAAGTTACTGGACTATATTGCGAGCTTTTTAGAATTTCAGTTTAAGAAATATTGATACCAATGTTTTAAACATTCAGGATTCTTACATTGACTTTTAATCGAAAAGTTTGAATGTTTAAACGAAGATGGGATCAATTTTAAGCTCAACATAAAATAAATCATCATAAAGGTGTCTGCACTGGAAATGAAGTATTTGGGAATAGTTTTAAATAGAAGGTTCTGTGAAGAAAACTATTGAAAGCGTTGGTGAACAAAGACATTTATGATATTTTTTTTTTTTTATAATAAAATGTGATGTGTAGTAGGCATTACAATATGTGTCACAACAACACATAAAAACCTTTTAAGACCAAGGTTCCACAACAACATGCGTTCAAAGGATGTTAATGGACGCAAATCTGTTTTTTTTTCTTTTTTAGTATTTTTTGTTAAATAATGGATAACTAAACCATAAATCCTATCACATATAAAATATGACATAGGCCAATATTTCGTGATAAGATAGGGAAAATAAAAATAAAATAAGAGATAAAAAGCAAATTTGTTTTAAAAATTTGCAGGAACAAAACTAAAATTGGTTTGCCAATAGTCCAGCTAATGGCATAATCCTTGATTATATGACGCAGTATATTTTTCAATGATTTAAGCTCAGATTTATAGTTTTCGCATGTTGTTGTGGGACCTACGTCTTAAAAGGTATCTATGTGTTGTTGTGACACATTTTGTAATTCCTACTACACAACACTTCTTATTAAAAAAAAAAAAAAAAAAAAAATATGAAGGCTCGTTTCTTCTAGCAAGCTACAGCGTTCCAGCATCAAAGAATATTCATTAGCTAAGATTGAGAGTGCTACCGTTGACTGAATACAGTTCATCCGCCAGCACCCCTAAGATATCACCTTGGCTAGTAATATCTCACTGCTATTGCCAGTGGTATGCGATATCTCACGTTAACTCATATGCCAATAGCAGGGACTGGAGTACGCGAGGTTGTCACACCCGTGGATCAAAAAATAGAAAAAAATTAACAAATTAATAAAAACTGATCCCTCCATGCGTAAAAGTTTTGCGTGGTAATCATCAGGATGCACATATATATGCACCACTTTTTAATCTAATCTATTCTAAAGCTAAGAAGTTAAATAAAGATTAGTTTAGGCTAGTTTTATTGTAAATCAGGTTAAAATACATAGTGATTGTTAAGTAATTGAGCAATTCGGAAATTTTTATCAGTAGCGATTTACTCTTGTTGCTTTGTGTTGATTTTACAGTTTTTATTTTATTAACAAGAATTTGATATTCTCTTCATGCAACACAGTGAACGAAGTGTTGTTATCCTGACTTGCTACTTTGATATTAAGCTCTTATTTGAAATATTTGTAATGGTTAATTATAGGTGAAAGCTAAGATTGTATTAACAATTCAGAATAAATTTGTATTTAAATTCTGGTAAAGATAAATTGCAAATAGCAAAACAAGTATGGAGTTGAATAATTTATTGGTATAATTATCTATTAAATTTTCTAAAAAAAACGTGTTTGTTTACTCATTATTCAGACTAAATTCATGCATTACGGTTTTGTATTGCTCAACTTTATTGTATTCTTCATTATTGGCAGAGTTATTATTCTGAAAGTACTTTTTCACAAAAGGAGCTATAACACTTTTATCCACATCTGCTGGTTTGTTCCATCCAAAAATGCATGATGAAATACAAGCAACTATAATGCTAACGACTGTTCCAAGTATTGTGTACCACAGGTATGAAAGATGATAAATAGTTTTTTCCTGAGTTAACGGATCAATTGTAGGTCTTATATCTGAAATTGTAAAGTTGTATGAACATTCTTGAACATTTAATGGTTTTATTGCAAATGTGATGCCACCACTTGCTGCTAACAACTGTGCCTTAAAGCCTATCCAACTTAGAACAATCAGACCAGCACAAGCTCCAATAAAAGCAGAGTTTCCCTTTATCCATGGTATCATCAAGCCAATAACAAAAAGTGACAATAATGGGCCATTTGTTATCGTTGATACTGTCATTGCTAACTGTAATACCGTACCCAACTTTTCAACTACTAACACAAGTGCTACGGCTATAGTACCATAAATTACAACAACAAAACGTAACACGTTGTTAACAGAATTTTCAGACAGTGGTGTTTTTACGTAAGGTTTAACAAAATCTTGATAGAAAATAGCCGATAAACTATTAAGTGCTGTTGAAAGGCTGCTCATAGTTGCGCTAAATATTCCAGCAATAAATAATCCAGGTAATCCAGGTTTCTCTTGAAATATATCCATAACAAAAAAGGGTAATAACTGATCTTTTACTTTTACTAATTTTGTAGCCAATGGATCGCAGTTGTGGTATTTTGCATAAATTAATAATCCGTTAAAATTTGAACACAAAGTAACAATGACATAGCCTACAGTAACGATCCAAAGAGTTTTTCGTGCAGCATTCAATGTTGGTAATGAAAGAAATCGTTGGGTAGCGCATTGAGTGATGCCTGTTTGTTGTAAAAAAAATACGCTTCCACCGATTAAAATCGAAAAAAGTGAATGTCGTTCAGTTAAATCAAAGTTGATTGGTGGGTACTCAATTCGTCCTGAAATTATATTTTTCTCAATTACAGTTTCCAGTCCACCAACTTTAATTACTCCATAAAATATGACAGAGAATAACGTTCCCATCATTATTACTATTTGGAGTGTATCAGTCCATACAACAGCCTTGATTCCACCAATACTTGTGTAAAATATACAAACTAAACACATAATTACTGTAATGATATGAATATTAAGTCCAGATACTTGATTAAGTGCTAATGCTGGAATATAGATTACAATTGGTAGTTTAAGCAACTGTAAAGTAGAAAAAAAATTTCTTAAAAAAAATAGATGACGTGTAGTTAAAACTTACCGTCCCTAGTGTAAATAAAACAGCACCAAACAATCTTGCACGTCTGTCGAATCTTGTTTCTAGATACTGTAATTAGAGATAATAATATTTAAAATTAACTCGAAAAAATTCCGAAAAACATTTACCTCATAAGTTGATGTCAACTTTAATTCCACAAACACAGGCAAAAATACGCAATGCAATATTACACCCGATATAATCATCCCCAAGGCCATAAATGTGAACGAAGTTCCATATAAATATGTTTCGGTTGACAAACCCAGAAATGAAACACCCGAAACCAAACTGAAAGTGAAAATTTAAAAAAATGAAAACTTTTTACCGTAAATAGACAATGACGTTTCAGCTTCACCTTGCAAGTAATGACAATGCCACTGGTAAAGTACTCATTCTTCTGCCACCCACAATATAATTTAATGCAACCTTTTGCTGGTTACTCTTATTTGTTTTTTGTTCGTTACTACTCTGTACACTATAGTAAACACCAATTATTGTACAACATAAAAGCATTGTGATGAAACATATATAATCAATCCATCCGAAATTCTGTAAAGATTGTGCAACATCTTCTACATTAGGAAAATCTCCCAGTGAAACATTATCCATTTTGTTTTGTTAACTTGTTGTTCTGTAATTTGTAAATGATTAAATTTTATCATAAAATTTTTCGAAAAATATAAACAGAATTCATGTTTCGGAGATCAGTGTTGAGGAGTTAATTGAAGAAAATAAGTTATTTATTTTCAGTCTAAAAATTGAAAACTATGATATGGTACACTGAAAAAAAGTTGAAGTAATGACAATCTCATCTTTAAGTTGGCAGTTTAGTATACCAGTTTAGTAAACCAAGGAAAAATATTTGCAAACAATTTCACCGTGATTGGGTCAACTACACGTTAACATTTCCTGACAACAGAATGAGGTTTTGTAGTTTATGTAAATGAAATAGTCAAAACACATATATAGAAAATTTTGCTGAAAAAGTTGAGCTTTAACGTCCTAGGACTTTATAAAATTTTATAAAGTCCTAGGACGTTAAAGTTCAACTTTTTGTACCATAAATAATCCGAAAAATGTCGTTTTAGGTATCAGTATGAAATAAATATTATTGTTATAGTCTAAGATCCGAGTATAGAATGACCTTCACCGAACTGGTTAATGGATGAAAAGTATTTTATATTAAATTAAATATGTTAATAAATATATTGCAAGTGGGTTGTCTAAAAAATTTCGGTCCAGAATATGATTAATTAAAAATTTAAAAATTAATTTTTTTTAAACATTTCACCGTTTCGGTTAATAGACAAATGACATACCAATCAAAAGTATGAAGCCCTTAGAATATGCAAACGATAGGTTGTCTATTTTTTTCCCGTCATAACTTAGGGTAGGTAGGTATAAAAAGGCAGATCGAAATTAGTAATTTGCACCGGTCTGGTTAATGAATAAACTTTATGTCAAAATAAAGATTATTTTATTACAAACACGGTGATATAGGGTTGTCTGCAAAAAATCAGTCCTGAATTAGGGTTGTCGAGTTTTAAAAAGTGCAATATTCCTACGAGTGAATACGTGCGACAGAGAGGTTCCAGCGAACTTTTTGTCTGTGAAAATAAAATGATAGCGATAGACTCGTAAATGCTGCGCATTATTTTGGAACAGCTTGCCACAACATTCAGAATTGAATTGAAAACTATTAACCAGTTTAATGCACAGAAACATTGTCTTTCGTTTCGTTCTTTATACATTCAAATAACATCTAGAATTATTATTTATAGTTAACGTATATTGTATAATTTAGTATGTATAACTTATTTACATTTCAAATATGAATTAAATAAATTTAGAAAACAAGAAAAAATTTTAGTTTCATTTTTATCGCAATGGATAACTAATTGCAGCAAATAATTTGTGTTTAATACAGGTGCGTCACTAAGAGAAATAATATTCTAATATTAAATAAAAGCTTTTCTCAAATACAGAAACTCTTAGTTGATGAAAATTCGAAGATGATCTTCTAGATTATAGAATAACTGGTTTAAACCGAAAGAAGTATTGTTAGTTTTATCAATAAGACCAATTTATAGATTAAGATTAACTTATTCAATTTCATTTAATTACGACATTCTCAATTTAAATCATCAACAATTATTTTAAGAATTTTTACAATCAATTTAATAGCTATACGCTTCAAAATAGCATTTCAATAAATTGTTGATTTTGTGCAACTTTTATTCTCATTTCTACTCAAATAATTTACAATCATTTCTAGAACAACAATTTCTTGAAAAATTATTTCTAATGCAGTTTTATTTTGAGAAAATTACAATCGAATTTTTTTAACTCAATTTCTAAAATTTCAAAGTGATTCAAGGTAGATGTTAAATTTAATCAATATTGGTATATCCAGGGTTCGCAACTGAATTTTATTGGCATGCCAAAACATTTTTTTTTAATAATCGCTATTTTCGCGTGCCAATACATTTGTGAAATAGTACATTTTGCTACAAGAGATGAAGAAATGAAGTGGCATGCAACTTTCAATGGAAGAAGAAATCAGCTGATCTACATTGAATTTCTAAGCGATAGAGTTGCAGGTTTTCTAAGAGATTAGACTGTTTTAACTTCTGTGAATTAATTTAAACTAACAAGCTAAATAAATTTTCCTGAACTTAATTTTGGATTTAACTAGTCTCATTTTTTATTAAGGTTGACATGTAAATAAGTTATACATACTAAATTATACAATATACGTTAACTGTAAATAATAATTCTAGATGTTATTTGAATGTATAAAGAACGAAACGAAAGATAATGTTTCTGTGCTTAATGCACTGGTTCTTAGTTTTCAATTCAATTCTGAATGTTATGGCAAGCTGTTTCAAAATAATGCGCAGCATTTACGAATCTATCGCTATCCTTTTTATTTCCACAGACAAAAAGTTCGCTGGAACCTCTCTGTCGCACGTATTCACTCGTAGGAATATTGCACTTTTTAAAACTCGACAACCCTAATTCAGGCCTGATTTTTTGCAGACAACCCTATATCACCGTGTTTGTAATAAAATAATCTTTATTTTGACATAAAGTTTATTCATTAACCAGACCGGTGCAAATTACTAATTTCGATCTGCCTTTTTATACCTGCCAACCCTAAGTTATGACGGGAAAAAAATAGACAACCTTTCGATTGCATATTCTAAAGGCTTCATACTTTTGATTGGTATGTCATTTGTCTATTAACCGAAACGGTGAAATGTTTAGAAAAAATTAATTTTTAAATTTTTAATTAATCATATTCTGGACCGAAATTTTTTAGACAACCCACTTGCAATATATTTATTAACATATTTAATTTAATATAAAATACTTTTCATCCATTAACCAGTTCGGTGAAGGTCGTTGTATACTCGGATCCTATACTAATAAGAATTCTTTCAATATTTTTCTAAACAAAATAAAAATTCTATAAAAACTCTTATTTTTATTTTATAAATTAATTTAATTGAAATAAAACACTTGTTGTTGTTTTGCAATGTGTTTTATTTCAATTATATTATTAATCATGTTTTGCCAAGTGCCGTCAGTGACTACAGTAAAGTATAACGTAACATAAACTAGATTTAAATTCAACTAAATTTCAGTTTAAATTATAAAGGAACTTTTTTTTATTAAAATAAAATTTTAATCGGTATCCGTAGAAGATTCCGATACTGGTGGTTTAAACGGAAAACCAAAATGAGTGGAAAAACCTTCCAAAAATTCAAAATAGGCCTTCGTTTCGTGTTTTTGCCTTTTACATTCTCTCTTGTATTTTGCTAATATGTCATCGTGGGTCCTCTTTTTTGCTTGTTTCCGTTCTTTATTATAATTCCTAGCTAACTGAGTGCTAGTACTTGGTTGGTTGGTTGGTTGGTTTTCTAAATTATCTTTGGTCCTTTGATTTACCTCGTCCAAGCCAGTGAAACTATTTTGTTTATTTACACAGTAGGCTTTATTGCTGTTGTGAAGTATTAATGGAGGGTGTATAGTATGGCGAGTTGAGCCATAGGAGTGTATTAGGTCAAAAAACTCCCAATTCGACGCCGTCAACTCGCCATCCTCTGTTTGAACGCCTGTAGGTGGGTTTAATAGCTCCTAAAATTTAAAAAATTTGTAATATTTCCTTACAATATATATATATAAAACATATAACCTTGTACTGTTTGAATAGGTTATTCCATTTTATCCGGGCCTGTTCCGGCGTAAATCCGTTCAGTTTAGCGGTTTTTAAAATTATTCTGAAATTAAACATTAACAAATTAAAAGATAATTAATTGCCCAAAAATAATTTTAAACTTACGCCCAATTTTCATCTCTCCGATAAAATTTTTTTTTGAATAATTCTTCATTGTCAATCCTGGCTTTTATAAGCCGTGTGATTTCTGCATTAGTCACTAAAAGGAAAGTAAAATTTTTATTTTAAATCATATCAACTAATTATTAATGCGAACAAAAGTGTTTTGCTTACTTCTTTTATATCTCAATGACTCCATTTTAATATTTTAATCAAATAATTGTAGGTTATAATACACTAGAAAGTAGAAACGTGTTGAGTCGATTAGATTTTATTTTTTTATGTTTTCGTTTCGGAAATGTCAATGTTATAACAAGAGATTACTGTAATAATTTGGCTGCGTGCAGTATATTAATAAAATTATTACAATACAACTTGTTATATCAATAATCGGATCCGTCCTAAATGTACAAAACGTTTTCATACGATAACGTTTTCATACGATTTTCATACGATAACATACGAAAATAAATTTGTTAATAATTGTAATAATTTATGTCAACAACAAAATGTGACATGACTTGATGATGAGGAGATTGATAAATTGGATTTATCTATTGATCCAGGGACCGATAATGTTCAATCGAGTGGATAGCGCTGATATAATATATAAAGCAAAAAAGAAGAAATGTAAAATGGTTGGAAAATATGAAATGGGGGATATATTAGAAGGACCTTACGGAAAAGTGAAAGAAGTATTAGACTATGAAACGTTAAGCAGAAGAGCTGTGAAGGTAAATCTAAATTGTTTGGTTATGTACGAATTGCTAATATTTTTGTATTATGTCCTTTAGATATTGACAAAAAGAAAATTGCGTCGAATGTGGAACAAAATGTAAGGAAAGAGATACAGCTACATCGCATATTAAAACATAAAAATGTAATTGAACTTTTGGATGTGTTGTACAATGAAGGAAACAAAAAATGTATTATTCAATGATGTATCTATTAGATACTAGTGTAAGCTTAGTGTTAATTGATTTACCACATTAAGGGTTGGAAAATATGTAATGGGGGATATATTAGAAGGATCTTACGGAAAAGTGAAGGAAGTATTAGACTCTGAAACGTTAAGCAGAAGAGCTGTGAAGGTAAATCTAAATTGTTTGGTTATGTACGAATTGCTAATATTTTTGTATTATGTCCTTTAGATATTGACAATAAGAAAATTGCGTCGGATTCTAAACGTGGAACAAAATCTAAGGAAAGAGATACAGCTACATCGCATATTAAAACATAAAAATGTAATTGAACTTTTGGATGGGTTGTACAATGAAGAGAAACAAAAAATGTTAATTGATGGATTAGAATATTTGCTATGTATTTTATATTTCACGGATATAAATAAAATAATTTGGTTTCAATGAGGAATATTTTATTTATTGTAATTTTAAGTAATTTTCAATAAAATGATGCATATTTACAAAAGATTATATTATATTTTTATGTTTCAAAAAAAGTGTCTTAGCTATTGACATTTATTTACATTTTAAACTTACAATAGATGGCTTGAATCAAAAAGTCACTAGAATGATAAATTTTCGTCTGAATAATCTTGTTGAAATTTCATTTTTCAATAATCGTATTCGAAATTTTATGTTTTAATTAATTTTGAATACGGTTTATTGTACAAAATCTATTTCAAATTAAAATTTAAAGGTGACTTTATGTTACAAAACTCGTCATAAGTTCATATATGTTAAACAACATTAGATCAAATCATTTTTTTGAGGTTATGTCTACTAGGTTCAGCGTAAATAAAGCAAAAGTGGTAATCGCTATTTTTTTTTCACGAACAGCGATCTACCGCATCGCTTTGATTATAAGAGTTAGTTAGGCTCGTGATTGGAATTAGAAACTAAAAAAAATATTTAAAATTATTAAAATTATATTTTTTCAAATTAAATTAAAATTGATTTAATAAAGTTGTGAAATTTTTTGTATTATTTAAAATTATTAAAATTGTATTTTTTTCAAATATGCATATTAAGTTAAATTGAAACTTAAAAAAAAATTTAATTTAACTTTTGTGTATTAGTTATTTAAAATTGATTTACAAATCTTGTAAATCTTGAAAAAAAAAATTAAAGAAAATAAAATAGTTATAAAGAGTTATTTTAAAATATTATAGTGGTGACAGCGGAAAAACAGGGTGAGTCATTTATTTATTTTTGTTAAAAATTTTATGAGTAACACAATAAAAAAATTAGAACGTGCTAGAACAAACCCAAAAGCAGGTAAACTAGCTAAAAATGAAAGAGTAGAAGAGCTAAAAACAGGAAACCGAACTTGATAAAAGACTTGCCAGATCTCAATCATTTGACGAATCATTGTAAACAATTTGTGTTTGGGGATTATACGGAACGGTTGACAGAAACATATATTCAAAACACGAAATAGAAAATGCTGACACAAAAAAATCTATAAAAATTACAACAATGGACTTAGGCGAACTTCAGAAACAAAATATCATTTTCCAAATGACAAATACCATACAATACTTTATAGGAAGAGGAAAAGATACAATCGCAGATTTAGAAAAATTCTGCATGATTGCCGAAAACGTTATTCGTGTATTAACTGGGTCAGCAAAAAAAAAAGAAGCGTTAGAATTATTAGTGGAGAAAAGTATAGGTGTAGCAAGATATGTTATTGAGGGCAAAGTAATTACAACATGGAAAACATTAAAATTAGTCTTGGAAATAGCATGTAAACCTTTGCTTTCCCTCACAGTATTGCAAGCCAAATTACACAACCAAATACAAAAAGCAGGAGAGAGTGGATTCATATTCGTACAGAAAATATAAGCAATGACATAAACAAATGTGTTGAAGAGACATATTTTAAATAAACTTTTATTTATTATAAAAATATATAAAAGAAATTTTATTCTGGTCTTTAAGTTGTTATATAATTTAAATTAAAACAATAATTTATGTTGATAAATTATTGTAAAATAATACCACAAAACAATCTTTAATAAGTATATAATATTTATTCGACGCGTTTCGAATGTTATACATTCATCTACGGGTACAAAAAATATATAACTAAATATAAATAAAAACAAATATTCATATTAAAAATTTTGAATGTAAAATGGCATACTAACATTTTAAATAATTTGTATACATATAAAATTTACTTGTTATTAGGAAAAATATGATATGTTGATCAAAATATTATGAATGAAATATAAATGAATTGAGTTTTTTGAATGGAAATTTACAAAATTGAATTATACAAGATATTTGAATTAAATAATAGTTGGTCGTTTAAAGTTAAATTTGGAAATTTTTTGAAAGCTTTATAAATTTCAAACTCTTCTAAAGAATCCATTAAAAAACCTTTGTTACATAAATGCAAAGGTTCTAAATTTTGTTCGAAACTGGTGTAGTTATGGTTATTATCATTTAAATGATTTGCAAAAAGTGACTTTAAATTTTGTTTATTTTTGTTCATTGGAATATGTTTTTTGAATCTTTCTAAAAAACTTCTTCCTGTTTGCCCTATATAAAATTTGTCACAGGTATCACATTTGATTTTATAAATTCCAGAACATGACTTCAAATTGATGTTAGATTTTGGTTTTAAAATTTTATATAAATTATTTTTGGTTCTAAATGATATCGAATAATTGTGTTTTTTGAAATGATTTCTTATGATGTTTGGTAATAAGTTAGTATATTCCATTGAAATATATTTGATGTTTGTATCATTATTATTTGAACCTTTTAACTTATTTAAACATTTAGAAAATAACTTATCAATAAATTTTGAATCATAACCATTATCTGAAGCAATAAATTTGATTATTGCTTGAATTAAATTGAATTAAATACAATCAAATTTATTGCTTCAGATAATGGTTATGATTCAAAATTTTTTGATAAGTTATTTTCTAAATGTTTAAATAAGTTAAAAAGTTCAAATAATAATGATACAAACATCAAATATATTTCAATGGAATAAACTAACTTATTACCAAACATCATAAGAAATCATTTCAAAAAACACAATTATTCGATATCATTTAGAACCAAAAATAATTTATATAAAATTTTAAAACCAAAATCTAACATCAATTTGAAGTCATGTTCTGGAATTTATAAAATCAAATGTGATACCTGTGACAAATTTTATATAGGGCAAACAGGAAGAAGTTTTTTAGAAAGATTCAAAAAACATATTCCAATGAACAAAAATAAACAAAATTTAAAGTCACTTTTTGCAAATCATTTAAATGATAATAACCATAACTACACCAGTTTCGAACAAAATTTAGAACCTTTGCATTTATGTAACAAAGGCTTTTTAATGGATTCTTTAGAAGAGTTTGAAATTTATAAAGCTTTCAAAAAATTTCCAAATTTAACTTTAAACGACCAACTATTATTTAATTCAAATATCTTGTATAATTCAATTTTGTAAATTTCCATTCAAAAAACTCAATTCATTTATATTTCATTCATAATATTTTGATCAACATATCATATTTTTCCTAATAACAAGTAAATTTTATATGTATACAAATTATTTAAAATGTTAGTATGCCATTTTACATTCAAAATTTTTAATATTCTTTTTTTTTTTTTTTAATAAGAAGTGTTGTGTAGTAGGAATTACAAAATGTGTCACAACAACACATAGATACCTTTTAAGACGTAGGTCCCACAACAACAACCGTCTTGAGGTATAGGTGGACGCTTTTTTTAAATCTTTGTGGATTGAAGGCACTTGAGACTATTGATTCGGGAAAAGCATTCCATGTGTACGATGTACGCACAAAGAAATCCCTTTGCATTCTATTACTATGACAGTGAGTAATCTCGACAGTTCGACCGCCCGCACAAACCGATTGACGAGTAAAACGGGGAAAAACATATGTCTGAGGCATTATGGACCTGATTTCATCCGAGCACTGCTGGTGACGACATTTATAAAAAACAACGAGATCAGCAACAGTGCGACGATGTTGCAGGGAATCAAGATCTAATGTTAAATCTCGATCACCAACAATTCGTATAGCTCGCTTTTGAACAGAGTCCAAAAGAGCCAGGATAGTAACAGATGCAGCGCCCCAAACTTGACAACAATACTCCATACAGGGACGAATATAGGACTTATAAATGTGGAGTATTTGATGCGAAGTAAAATAATTTTTACATCTATTGAGGAGGCCGAGTTTTCTTGACGCGCTCTTTGCCATGGCCATTATATGATCGTTCCAGAGTAAGTCATTGGATATTGTGACTCCCAATAAACGAATGCTTTCACATTCGTCTATTTGGTCGTCACACATATTAATTGAAATATCGTTGGGAAACTCGGTCTTTGATCTGGAAACAATCAATAGCTGTGTTTTGGTGGAATTAAAATTGACCAAATTTTTGTCACCCCAATCGGCGACTTTTTTTAGGTCCTCGTTTACATTTATGGCAGCGTCTCTCCGGACGGGATTTATTCGTTCATGCATTTTACCCTTTGAAGGTAGGGGGACGAATGACTTGTGCAGTGTACTATCATCTGCAAAACTATTTATTGGGTTACTGGTGATTTACAACAGTTCGTTAATATAAATTAAAAATAAAGTGGGAGATAAAACTGAGCCTTGGGGTACACCAGCGGTTATTAATTTAGACTCAGAAGAAAAACCATCTATAGATACCGAGATGTATCGGTTAGACAGAAAATTTTGAATCACGACTGCGGGATGAAAACCGTACGCAACGAGCTTGTTGATCAAGTTGGCATGCCAAATTCGATCAAATGCTTTTGAGATGTCTAGTGCGATCACGTACGTTTCACCACCCTTCTCAAGTATGCTATTCCAAAGATGTGCCACATAGTTCAATAGATCGGTTGTTGATCTTTTGTTTCTAAAACCGTATTGGCTGTCAGATATCAAATGGTTGTCTTCCAAAAATTTGGATATGTGTGAACTAATATAGTGCTCGTATATTTTAGACATGACTGGGAGTAAGGCTATTGGTCTATAATTTGAAATATCACATTTCGTTCCTTTTTTTGGGATGGGCTGGACATTGGCCAACTCCCAGCACGATGGATAAATACCAGATTTATAGGATTTATAAAATATTTTGGTGAGGGTTGGTGCAAGTTCTTTTGAAAATGTTTTTAGAATAACCGGAGGAATGTTGTCCAGACCAGAAGCTTTGTTGTTGTTTAACCCCCTTAAAAGTTTTTCGACAATTTTGGGTTTGAAATGTAATTGTTTCATATTAACTCCTGAAGACTGGATTTGGGGTATTTCTTTAGGAGTTTCTAAAACTGTTGAATTTGAAGCAAAGCGTTCCGCGAACAATGTAGCTTTCCTTACAGGGTCAGTAATGATTGAGTCACCATCAATGATAGGAGGATAGAAGATTTAGTACCACAATTTAAAGAATTAATGGCACTGTAAAAACTTTTGTCAGAAATTGACATACTCGAAAGTTTTGCCGCTTTCGCTCTGTCAATCTCTGCTTTTTCGTTTTCAATTATCTGGTTTGATATTTTATTAGCCTTTATATATTGGGATCGATTAACAGAGTTCTTTTTATGAATCCAAATATTAAATAATCTACGTTTGTTTCTAAGAGCCAATTTGGCTGCTTTCGAAAACAAATATTTTTGTTGGGGTTTCATTATTGAAAAGGGAACGAATTTGTTAATGCCGAATTGAATGGTTTCAGTAAAGTTTTGAGCAGAAACACTTACATCGTCAGTATAAAAACAATGACGATCAAAAGGGAAACCTTGAAAAAAACTTCGGAGACCATTGGTGTCCATTTTTGAAAAGTGAAATATTTTACGGGATTTGGGAACTCTAGTTTGTAGCAAATCAGTTTTGATAACTGATGTGATTAGATAATGGTCAGAATTTCCAATACTACCCTTATCGACATCGACACTCGTAATATCTGGCATAGATGTGAGATAAAGGTCTAAGAAAAAGCTTTTATCACCGCCATTACGAGGAGTGAAAATTGTGCTTTTTACAATCTGCGTCAGGTCGTGCGATGCAGCAAATATTTCTGTCTGCCTTCCATTGTTGTCGTCGTCGGTCATTTTGGAAAATTCTAACCACGATTTGTTGTGGACGTTGAAGTCACCGGTAACGATAACCTCACAACTTGGAAATTGTTGAAATTGTCGACAACATTAGTCAAGTCATTAAAAAAATTGGGATTATGTTTGTTGGGGGACCGGTATAGAGCTATTGTAAAAAAAGAAATTTCAGGTAGACAAACCTTTAATACTACTGTACTGTAGCCATCACCATGTACTTAATAATTTGGAAAGCGTTTATATGCAACACTCTCATGAATGTATGCACATACACCTTGATGGAGTTTAAAAGCTGATTCAAGCCTATATTTGGGATTTAGTGTTACGTCATAGGGATAGTTTTCAGAAACTTGTGTTTTTGTAAGAAAAAGAATATGCGGTTGGTCGTGCTCGAGATGATGTTGCACGGCGTCCCGGTTGGCATTCAATCCACAAATATTTTGAATGTGTATTTTAAAAATTTTTTTATCAAATGTGATAGTCATTTGATCAAAATATAATTTGTTTCAAAAATGGGTAACTAAACAATAAATCCTATCATATGATAAAATATGACATAGGCCAATATTTCATGATAGGATGTAAGAAATAATAAACAGATGAAAACAAAATTTTTAAAATATTTGAAAGGTTACTAAAATATTTATCCATATTGTTCCCACGAGTTTAGATGCAATAAAGGTCACCAACAGGCCTTCGTCTATACCTGTTAGAAGTCTATATACAACTGGGGGCGACAGGTGCCCAGAGGATGGTACTTTTGTGGTTTGACCCTGCAAGAGTCCTCTCTAGTGTGTACCCACGAGGGGGTGCTAATAAGGGAGCACCTTCCCGCGACCCGGGCGGCTAAGCCAAGGTCCCCGTTCCCGCTAGACATGACAACAGGTTTACGGTTCGCAATAGCAGGCTAGAGCCTACTATAGCTCAGGTACCTCGGGTTCGCCAAGTCCCGTATCACGGTCTAATCAGACCAGTGACCCCTGAGGCTTTATTTGTTTTTATTTATATTTAGTTATATATTTTTTGTACCCGTAGATGAATGCATAACATTCGAAACGCGTCGAATAAATATTATACACTTATTAAAGATTGTTTTGTGGTATTATTTTACAATAACACCGGCACACAAAAAAAATTAAATAGAATGTGCATTTGACCGGAGCTACCTACGGGTACGTATTTTGGTCCGCTGAATCCGAATTCAAGGTCAGTTTGACCCCTACACCCTCGAACTTTCGAGAAAACTTCGAAAAACCGCATTTGCCAAATTTAACGAAAAATGCCAATTGTGGCCGAAAAAATTAAAATTTTTTCATAAAAATTAAATCCCATATTAAGACTATTAAAATACATGTTTCCTGAAATTTTCATGAAAATTCGACGGTTTTTCCGCCCCTTATCATAAATTTAGTAAAAAAAAAATTTTTTACTTTTCTCGAAATTTCGAGGGTGTAGGGGTCAAACTGACCTCGAATTCGGATTCAGCGGACCAAAATACATACCCGTAGGTAGGTCCGGTCAAATGCACATTCTACTTAATTTATTTTGTGTGCCGGTGTAATTTATCAACATAAATTATTGTTTTAATTTAAAATGTGTTGAAGCTGAATTTAACGATAATGCGGAAGCTAAAGCTGTATAAAAAGAGGTTGAGTTTGGAGCATGTTCTGCATTTATTCTTGGTCTTTGTGATTCTAGCGTGCAAACTTATCTCATGTGCAACGAAGGGAATACCAAGAGTTTAGACACACTAATTGAAAAAACAATACAAATGGAATAATTAGTGAGCCTAAAGGCAAAAAGAAGTCTTGAACAATTAATTAATGAGGACACTGAACCTATTAATACTGTAAACCACTTAATAGAAAACAAATTTTGCTACTTTTGTCATTACCATGGGCATTCTTGTAGACGGGATTAGAGCAAAGTCCCCTAATTGTGAAGTTATCGTTATCAGTGACTTCAACGTCCACAAAAAATCATGGTTGGAATTCCCCAAATCGACCGACGATGTTGACAATAGTGGAAAACTGGAAGAAATTTTTGCCGTGTCTCAGGGACTATCCCAAATTGTTAAAAGCTCAACTTTCACTCCCCGTAATGGTGGTGATAATAGTTTTCTTTTAGATCTCTATTTTACCACAATGCCAGATATTACGAGTGTTGATGTCGCGAAAGGTAGTATTGGAAGTGCCGATCATTATTTTATTTCATCAGTTATCAAAACTTACTTAAAACTACAGCTACACTACAGCCGTAAAATATTTCACTACTCAAAAATGGATAAATGGTCTTAAGAATCTTCTCCATGGTTTCCTTTTCGACCGTCATTGTTTTTACACTGACAATGTAAATGTTTCTGCTCAAAACTTAACAGAAATCATCCAATTTGCTATCAATAAATTTGTCCCTTTCTCCATAGTAAAACCCAAACAAAAATACTTGTATTCGAAAGCTGCCAAAACGGCACTTAGAAACAAATGTAGATCATTTAATATTTAGATTCATAACAAAACTTCCACTAAACGATCCCAATATCTAAAGACCAACAAAATATCTAACCAGATTATCTCAAACGAAAAGTGTGAAATTGACAGAGCGAAAGCTGCAAAACTTACGTCTATGTCTATTTCTAACAACAGTTTGTACAGTGCCATTAATTCTTTAAATTCTGTTACAAAATGTTCTATTCCCCCTATTATTGATGGTGATTTAATCGTCAATGATCCCGCAAGAAAAGCTAACTTGTTCGATAAACGCTTTGCTCTTAACTACACTGTTTTGGAAACTCCTAAATAAATACCCAAATCCAGTCTTCAGGAGTTAATATGAATGAACTCCACTTCAAACACAAAATAGTCGCTAAACTTTTAAAGGGGTAAACATCAACAAAGCCTCAGGAATGGACAATATTCCACCCATTATTTTAAAAACCTTTTCTAAAGAACTTGCACCAACTTTGACTTAAATATTCTACCAATCCTACAAATCTGGTATATTTCTCTCGTGCTGGAAGTTGGCAAATGTCCAGCCCGTCCCCAAAAAGGGACCAAAATCCGATATCTTAAATTATAGGCCAATAGCTTTACTATCGGTCGGTCCTATCCAAAGTCTGAGAACATTATATTAATACACACATTTCAAAATTTCTGGAAGTAAATCATTTAATAGCCGACAGCCAATACGGTTTTCGAAACAAAAGATCAACCGATACCGATCTATTAAACTATGTAGCGCATTGCTGGAACAGCATACTTGATAAAGGTGGTGAAATGTTCGTTGTCGCTTTAGACATCTCCAAGGCATTTGACCGAATCTGGCATGCCAACTTGATCCACAACCTCGTTGCGTAGGGTTTTCATCCCAATGTTGTGAAGCTGATTCAAAATTTTCTATCCAACCGATACATTTCGGTCTCCTTAGACGGATTTTCTTCTGAGTTTAAACTAATTAACCCTGGTGTAGCTCAAGGCTCAGTATTGTCCCCAACCCAATTTTTGATTTATATCAACGAATTGATGAAAATCACCAGCAACCCAATAAATAGTTTTGCAGATGATAGTACTCTGCACAAGTCGTTCGAGCCCCTTCCTTCAAAAGGTAAAATGCTTGAACGAATTAATCCTGTTAATTGTTTCCAGATCAAAGACCGAGTTCCCCAAAGATTTTTATTCAGTATGTGTGATGAACCAATAGGTGAATGTAAAACATTCGATTATTGGGTATCACAGTTTCAAATGACCTACTCTGGAACGATCATGTAATGGCGAAGACAAAAAGCTCATCTAAAATCTCGGCCTCCTAAATAGATGCAACAAATTTTTCACTCCATACCAATTGCTCCATGCTTATAAGTCCTATATTCATCCCTCCCCTCCGTCATCCCGGAGTACTGTTGTCAAGTTTGGGGTGCTGCTTCTGTTTCCATATTAGCCCTCTTTGACTCTGTTCAAAAGCGGGCTATACGAATTGTGAGTGATCGAGATTTGACATCAAAGCTTGATTCCGTAAAACATCGTCGCACTTGTGGTACCTTAACCTCCGTAGGTATCCAGAAACCAACGTTATTAGTATGTAAACTGAACACCCTGGTCTCAAACTTTGAGTTAATGAAACACTCTCAAGTTCTTTATTATAGTTTTATTTTTATTTTGATGAAATTATGTTATTGGAATTATTTTTAAATTTTGAATATTATTATTATTATTTATTTCAGTTTAAAACTATCAACAAATAACTGCGAGCTACTATATAAACTGATCACTTAATTTTAAACCTATTTGGTTTCACTCCCCAAATTACTCTGTCTAATATTTATTTTTATTCAAATTGAAAGTTATTATCCGTTATCATAGTTTTACCGTTATCTCAATTTTTTTAATCGTTAAACCAATTAAAAGTTTAATCGAATTCCCCTCCAAAATAAATCAAAGTCAAAGAACCTCAGTTCATTTACTTAACAATTAAACGATCGTTTAATTGCTGAGTAATTACCAAATATTAATATTAATTTTAATATGTTTTAAAATAAAACATTTTAACAAAAATATCAAACCGTTGCAATTTGACTTTTATTTAATTATTGGGAAATTCGAATTGTTGAGTCGAATTGAATTTAAGTTTAATTTAATATAATTACATAATTTTAAGCATTTGATCGAGACCATGAAGACGGGTCATGACACTCGCCACCCTTAAAAATAAGAGAAGATGTATATGGAACGTTACATCTTCTCGAATTATAATTTATTTTTGTATTGATCGTTTCAACTTGAATTGTTATTTGAAATAAAAATCGTTGTATCAACGAATTAAATTGAATTGAAATATTGAAAAGTTACAGAAGTGACAAAATCAAAGATTTATATAATCTATAGATCTATATTCCCAATTTTTTTACTTTGCCCATTTTTTTTTTTTTTTCAAACAGATTCTTTCAAACAGATTTTGTTTTTTATTACTCATTATATTTCTTATGGATTTGTTTGACAAAAAAAATTAATGTTTGTATCTTGTTTTGTTAAATAATTTCTTTTTTGTGTTTAATCTAGCCTCAGATCTTTACTTAATTATCCTACACAGGAAAAAATTATTTAAAAATCCATGTAAATATTCATTGTTCATATAACGTAACTGAATGAATTTTAGCCATCGAATTTCGTTTAGGAATTCATTTAACTTATATTAAATAATTAAAGTTTTACACATTTAACAATTCATTGATTTTTTTTTGTTAATTAATTTTGCGATTTTTAGGTTTTTATGTTCTATTGAAACATATTAGATAAAACACCTAATGAATTTGGTGAATCATTGAAATATTTAAAAGTGTAATTATTATAAAGTTGTATTGAATGAACTAAGGTAACTGTATGATATAGATATTTTGTAAATGAATTAGCCAAAAATAAAATGATACGAAACTAAATGTTTGAAACATTAAAACATTTTAGTAAAACTTTGTATGAATCTTAAATTTTCAAGTCATAGAATTTAAATTAGCTGAAAATGCGACTTTATTTTTTTGTTTTATTATTTTAATAGCTAATATTTTTTCAATAGCTTATTGCTTATAATTTCTATATTATTTATGTTTTAATTTATTTATTATTTATGTTTTAATCCTAAAATAATAATTCTTAACTAAATTTTTTGTAATTTTAATCTGATAATAGTATTATGTTTAGTTATAGCACTAATTATTTGTATGAAACGAAATATTAATTATTTAAATTGTATTTAACAAATGTAAAATATATCCACACCTTATACGTAAAATAAATTCCGAGGTGTTCACTGTATACGTACACAATGTTATTAATTGCTAGCGACCTTCCTCAACTTTTTCTTTTAATTTTAAATTCAATAACCCTAAAATTACATAACTAAAATTGATTGATTGATTGATTGATTGATTGGACTGTAGGACCAAGCACTAGGCGAGACTCCCGGATTACGGCCAGGCCACTTCCTACAGCCGTTTTTACATATAACAATAGGTAAGGATAGGTAGGTAATTATAAGTTAGGAGTGAACGACCCGGTTACAGACACCTGGCAAATCGTATCTAGCTACTACTTTTACGAGACAATCACAAGGACAATCACTTATACATATAATCTGCAATCGCCAATCAGCAATCCCGTATCTAAAATTTCTCGCCTGCAAATATCACCCTTAAACTAACTTATGAGCTACCCAACACCAATACTTAACATCTAAATCGGCTCTGTAATTCTAATCCAGAAAAATCCATATTGGATTTGACTGGATTCGAACCGTCGACCCTAACAATGTAAGACTAGTGCGTTAACACACTCGGCTATACATCGCCTCCTAAAATTACATAACTAAAATTATAACTAAATTATTTGCATGACGAGATTTTAACTATACACATGTACTCTATAATATAAACATTTGATATAAAAATAAAAGGGCATCATATTTACGAAAATATTTTTTTTTATTTAAATCGTATTTGTTGTTTCTTTTAATTGTAAATAGAAATGTCTTCTGTTTTATTTTATTTTTGCGACTTTAATTAAACATTAGAGAATTAAATGTTTCTGACTTAATTAATTTTAGTGTAATATTAATTGGTTTGAAACAAATCTATGCTAATGAACTTTCAGTAAAATATTTTGCTTATCTTAATGAAAATATGTTTACTTACAATCATTAGATTTGCTACATAGATCACATATAAAATAATTAAGAAAAATAATAATAAATTTTATTGACTTAAATTTACTGTGTACTAATATATTTTGTTTATCTCTTTTTTTTTAAAGAAATGAATTTCCTAAATAATAACAAAAAGGCAACTTAATTTTAAGATTTAACATATGATTTTATTGAAGAAACCTAACAATAAGTTTCATATAATTATTTATTACTAGGGGGTATCCAATGGGCTCCGCCCCCCCCACTCCTCCTCCTCTCCCCTCCCTTCGCACACCAATACACTCTTGCTCTTTTCATCCGGCTTTAATACAACTACTAAGTACTATCCATCATAATCCAACCTCTTCTAATCTATTCTGTGTGCACCTTCTAACTATAATTCTACAAAAACCATCGTGAGGTTAACGATAAATTTTTATACGACCAATGACAAATGGTTGAAAATAATAATAATAAGAAAATACTGAAATAGCAGCTTTTGTTCTTCTATATTTTATTTACAGAAAATGAAGCTATGCAAAAATAATGATGAAAAAGAAATATTCTATGATTTTTAGCACTATCTGTCATATAAATAATTAATTTTCTTATTAATATCGCAACGATATAAATTTGAACGAAACGGCTAAAAGACAATTAGAGCAATAATTTTGAAAAACTACATTATCGAAAAATTTAAATGCCGTAAATGGAATTTTTATGAATAAAAAGCAATAATTTTTATGTTCTATAAAAAAAAACCAAAACAATAAAAATTAAATATAGGGTTCGCGTTGAGCCCCGAACCTTTCTCACAAGCCCCTACATCGGCAATGACAACGAAATTCCGTACTGAGTTTCTTAAAGTTCATTTTATTAAATCAGTTAAAATTATTATGGAAAATGTATATTATAACACAAACTGTTTTTTGTCCCAAAAATACCAAATGTTTTCAACCTACATTGTTTTTAAAAATTGTTAAAAATCTATATTTTTCTATGCTGTTATGTTCGCTGTACTATAGAACAATTTTCTGGTTCTGGTCCTGCCATAATAGCGCTAGAAAGGGGAGATAAGAAACAAATTTCAAAAAAATTATATTGGCTTACATACGTGTTTTGTATTAACTATTGTATTGTAACTATAATAATTTAAAAAATTCTCGGTTGTAATACCACGAGTCATTGAAATTTTTTCGAAAATTTTTTGATTTTACGAATTAAATTATTTAGCAACACTGCGAATCAAAGCGCACAATAAACCACGAGTCCGAAGGACGAGTGGTTTAAGTAGTGGTTTGATTGAGCAGTGTTGCTTAAAAATAATTTAATGAGTAAAATTGAAAAATTTTAGACAAAAATTTCAATGAAGAGTGGTATTTAATGAGATAATTTTTTTTAAATTAAAATTTTATTTAAAAGATAATAATTATTAGTTTCTAAATAAAGTTTTTTCTACAAATTATTCAGCTTATAAAAAATTATGTAAAATTTCAAATAATAAAAATGTCCGTTTTCATTCATAAATGATTGCTTGTTTATGTTTATTTGTCAAACATAAATTACAAATTTATAGCTTTTATGCGCCTACTAAGATAAAATTATATTTCATTTTGTTAGAAGAAAAAATGACAACAAAGAATTTTCATAACGACAAAGCAAAATTATCGACGACAAGAAGAATTGCCGACAGTAAAAACAAAGCCTACTGTTTAAATACCATAGTTTGTATGAATGAAAAATAAAATATCTGACAGCAAAAAAAATTATCTATGTAATTTCTCGTGTTTTTGCTTTAAACGATTTAAGTTTGTTTGTGAAGTATATTAATTACTCTAAATCAAGCATAATAGTACTACTATATATAGCATCTTTTTACCTATATAGGTCCAAAAGCAAAATTAAAACTGTCAAAAATTTCCATGCAAAGTTATATGGAAATTTTCGATCATTTTCGTGTTTTTTATGTCCTAGCTAAAATACATTTTACATAAATTATGCTTAATATATTCAATAAGCAAATTAAAAATTTTACATTTTAGTACAATGAAAAATTTCATTGACAATTTTTTAAATTATTGGAAGTTGTGTTTGGTATACAATCCTTTGTAAATTTTGTGATTTTTTTCCCATATAGCGCTTTGGCGGTGAACACCGGAACAGAAAAACTGCCCACTTATTGTTTAACATCTTACTGATCTACATTTAAATCGTATAATTTATTTGAAGAAAGTATTTTACGAAATGTTGTGTCAAAAAGTGAGGAAATAGACCTTTAATTATGTACTTTTATCAATTTATTTCCTCTTTTCATTTTTAATAAACTTATTATAAAAACCATCTACCAACTTTACTATTTAATGTAAAAATTATTCCTTTAAAAAAAGGTTATTATTCCTTTAAAAAAAATTCGAACTATTTTTCATAATAAATATTACATATCTTGTGACTAATTCAAAATAAAAAAGGTTTTATTAATAAAACATCAACAAAAATTATAAATATATGTATTATGTATTATGTAACTTAATTAAAATAAAATCCCCTGAATGCATTCTATAATCATTGCATTCATATTCATTCATTGCAATCATCTTTTATGATAAAGCTATAATATTGCAAGAGAAATACATACTCAAATAGTAGTTTTTGTTTTTCCTTATTTTAGTTTACAGGAATGAAATTATGGCAAGGAATTATCGGAAACCACTATTATATGATTTTTAGCACTGCCTTTCAAAAAACTAATTAATTTTCTTGTTAATATCGAAATTAGAATAATTTGAACGAAACGGGAAATGACAGTGCAATAAAATGCTATAAAAACTGCATTATCGATCAAATTGCATTATCGTAAAACGAAATGTATGTATGAATAAAATAAAAGTGTGTAAAAAAACAATAATTTTAATGTTATTTTAAAAAAAATAAAAAAAAATGCGCAATAGTCAGATTCGAACTTTCAACCTATAGATCATCAGTCGAGCGCGCTACCCATATTACAATTTGAACGTTAGTATAATGATAGACTAAAGGATAGATAAAGATGAACGTTACGCTCGTATAGAAGGATAGTCTCACGGCTATTATATTATGGATGGATTTCTTGTTTTGTAAATAAACATAATTAAGTCATATTTTATCATAATATAATAAAGCAATGAACTTTATTTGAAATATTATAATTCCTTATTCTAGTAGAAGAAAATTAAAGGTAAAAAATTATTTTGTTTATGCATTTTATATGAAAGTAAAAGAAGGTTTTTGTTTTTCTGAATTATTTTTTTTTGTTGACTGATAATGTTTTTGTTTTTTATAAAATTTTAAATTGAAATTATACACTTATGTTTTTTGATAATATTTTATGGTAATTTGTTGTTGGCTTACTATAGTATTTAGTGTTTAGGCTTAGTTTTATGGAATAGATGAAACTATTTTATGAAGTTTACATTTTTTCTTTTGTTTTGTTTGGACATAACTTTTTGTAGAGAAAGATGTTTAGATGTTTATATATATATATATATATATATATATATATATATATATATATATATATATATATATATATATATATATATATATATATATATATATATATATATATATATATATATATATATATATATATATATATATATATATATATATATATATATATATATATAAATATATATATATATATATATATATATATATATATATATATATATATATATATATATATATATATATATATATATATAAATATATATATATATATATATATATAATATATATATATATATATATATATATATATATATATATATATATATATATAAGTTTTGGTATGTATTTATGAATAGTCTTTTTATATGTGAATAGATAATAATTATTTGTTTTGATTATTGATTATACGTTTTTTTTTTTTTTAATTTATTCTTAATAATTAAAAGACGATTATAGAATTGTGGTTCCCTTTTTTGTCCCCATTGCGAATGGCTCGACAAACAGAGTATTCACTATATTAAAGTTGAGATAAATTTTTGATATCTTAATTTTCCTAAACTATATATTATTTTGACTGATTTTTAATGGTAAGAAATTTTTTTTTAATATACTTTTATTTTATTATGAAGTATGAAATACTAAAAACCCGAAATTATTTAGTTTTGGAATGAACACATATTAATGTAGAGCGAAATTTGAATATGAACTGCTGTATGTTTTCGAATTTTGTTTCTAGGTTATATTTGTAATATTTCATCAAGAAAAGAACATTATTGTTGCGTGATAGGTATTTTAGTATAGTGAATTTTGATCGAACAAATATTTTGATCTGGCTAACGAAAAATTTGACTAAAGCTTGGTTTCACGGTTTCCGATGAGAACATATATTCTTGTTTATTTAAATATTTGTAAAGCAAACGTAATGATTTTCTAATTCCAAATTGATTTGTGTTGTTTATTGGATTACCACTATTAAAATTTTGTGAAACATTGTTGCAAATAAAAGTAATAAAGAACATTAACAATTTTTGACCATTTACTATCGTTTTGCTATTTAAACGAGATGAAAGTTGTTTTGTTTGCTTAGTTTTCCTAATTCGGCAATTCTCAACGCATGTCTTGGTTTTTGTGAGGTTGAGATAGCTTTTTGGGTATAGTTTGTTCTTTTTATAATTTCTATTTGTTGGAATTTTAAGTGGCTCAGTCTTAGCGTTCTGTTTTTGGGAGGTTTCAATCGTTTTAATGCATTTTTTATTTTTGTTGGTGCTACTCGTTTCTTTTTGTTATGACGAATTTTTTTCTTATTATTGACTGGTTTGTTTTCAGTAACCAAAATTCTATTGCTGTTTTCTTTAGATTTCGGCCTTGAAAATATTTGTTTTTGATTGTGTTTGACATTTGAGAAAAGTAATAAATTGGGTGAGCTAATAATGTTGATGTGTGAGTTCACTGGAGATCCTAATTTCGACGATAAAGCATTATTTTGTCTTGCAATAATGTTTGTTTTGCACAATTTTTTATCATAGAAAAGACTGTTTGATTTTATACTAGAAAACAGGGGCTTAGAATTGGTGGATTTTTTGATTATATTAACATGTTTTGTTTGTTTGCTATCACAGTAATTTGTTATTATTGAACTAACTTCGTTTTTGGCGATACTTACTTTTAAGACTTCGGAATATAAATTTCTAGGTAGTATGTTATCTGCTAGAGTATGCAGTTGAAAAGTAAGTGCTTGAACTTCGATATTTTGATTTAAGCTTAAGTTATTCGGTAAAACATTTCCGTACACATTATCCTTTTCAGACGGATTGGGATGGTTTTTAATGGTTCAACTAAATCTTTGCCGAGAACTTTATTTCTATTCTGTAAATCAATGAATTCTGTTTCTGGTTTTTTGTATAATACACTTTGGTTTGACAAGTTTTTTGTTGTTCTGTCTAGATCTATTGCTACAATTATTTTTTCTGTATTAAGTAGTTCGATTTTTTGGCGGAGTGCTTTGTTAATAGTTTTAGTGTTTTTTAATTCTAAATTTGCAACCGCCAAGCTGTTTATTAACTCTTCGGTAGAGTGTTTTAATTTCTCTTTAGAATATGATAAAATACTAAACTCATTTTTATATTTATTATTGTCTTGAGTAAGGAAACCAATCTCTTGTTTATCCTTAATTTTTTCTGCTATAAAGGTAGAGTTTAATCTTAACAACCTATCGTTTTCTTGAGAGAGTTCTTTTAGTTTTGTATTTGCTTGTAACAATGCATCTAAAATAAGCTGTTCTTCATCAGAGCGAGTTGTATGTTTTTCTAATAAATGGTTTTGAGAACTTTCGTTCAATCGTTTAACAAAGAGATCGGTTTGCAAATTTGATTTTAAATTATCAATTGGTTCAAAAGTGTGTTCTAAAAATCCAAATGCTTTTTTAAAAAATTCTGTTAACTCGCAAAATGAATTGAATTTTTGGTTATATATACGGAAATACGCATCTCCTTTTACCCGTGAACTAATCCTCGATAGCAAATATGTTTTTAAATTTGATGAAACATTATTATATGCTTTTTCACACGTTTCAAAAAATTTTCGATTTCGCGTTGATTTGGATTATTACTTGAAATTATTGGGATTGTGTTCAAAGTACCACAAAGTAAAAAATAATCACCACTATTCATTTTACAGTTGTCATTTTTCTTAAAATTAGCTAAACCTTAACAATTTCTAAAACTAAAATTATTTAAATGTGACTCACCCTTCGTTTAACTTCCAGTTTAACGTCTACTTTAATTGTTGATGATTCCGTTGATGTTGCTGTTGATGACTTCTGTCTACTAAATGTTTTTACTGCTGATAACGTTGTTAATGTTGGTGTGGATGTATTAATGGTCTGTTTTTCTCCACTGGTGGGCTCTTGATCATTAGTTGTATTCGATGTTTGTTTCACTTTCTTGATTTGTGTATTTGCAGGCAGCTGGTTGACATATGTATAACTCTATTTCCTTATGTTTGATATATTTGATATATTTGATTTGTTTAAATTGTGTTTGAGAATTTTTAGATGTCGAAAATTGCCAACATTGATCACTGTGTTTAAATTTCGATTGCTTGATGATTTATCGAAAATTTCAAAAATTGTTCAATGTATTCGTTCACTGTGTTCACTGTGTTTGCACTTTTTTTGATTGTTTTTGCACTGTTTTTGCACTGTTTTATTTAAAAATAAACAACCCAATCGTGGTTGTTTCCGGCTGCACCAAATGTGGTACCTTAACCTCCGTAGGTATCCAGAAACCAACAGTATTAGTATGTAAACTGAACACCCTGGTCTCAAACTTTAAGTTAATGAAACACTCTCAAGTTCTTTATTATAGTTTTTTCAGTTTAAAACTATCAACAAATAACTGAGAGCTGTATAAACTGATCACTTAACAAATCCGATATAATGTAAAAACATTTCCATAATATGGAGTCTAATGACAGTAGAAAAATTCAACTTAAGTAAAAATAAATAAGTGATGAAGAAGTTTCAACTTTGAAATTGTCATCACCTCAACGGCGTAATCGATAGCGTGTCTGCCCAAGGATTCGAGCTGGGCACTGACGAGGTAGGTTCGAATCCCAACCGAAACACGAAAAATGTGAATTGGAGTTTATTTCTGAGAAACTTCAAAAACCATACCTTTGAATTGAAAATATTCCAATTACTTCTTTACTTACTTGAGTTAAATTGATCTCAAAAAAATTCAAAACTGATCACTTAATTTTAAACCTATTTGGTTTCACTCCCCAAATTACTCTGTCCAATATTTATTTTTATTCAAATTGAAAGTCATGATCCGTTATTATAATTTTACCGTTATCCCAATTTTTTTTATCGTTAAACCAGTTAAAAGTTTAATCGAATTCCCCTCCAAAATAAATCAAAGTCAAAGAACCTCAGTTCATTTACTTAACAATTAAACGATCGTTTAATTGCTGAGTAATTACCAAATATTAATATTAATTTTAATATGTTTTGAAATAAAACATTTTAACAAAAATATCAAACCGTTGCAATTTGACTTTTATTTAATTATTGGGAAATTCGAATTGTTGAGTCGAATTGAATTTAAGTTTAATTTAATATAATTACATAATTTTAAGCATTTGATCGAGACCATGAAGACGGGTCATGACACACTGTTGCTGACCTCGTTGTTTTTTACAAATATCGTCATCAACAGTGCTCAGATGAAATCAGCAGCATCATGCCTCAGACTTATTCTTACTCCTGTTTCACTCGGCATTCGGCTACCGCAACCAGTCAAACGGTCGAGATCCCGCGCTTTCATACTGGCATATCGCAGAAAGACTTCTTTGTCTGAACTGCATACAAATGGAATAGTTTGCTGCAATCCATAGTCTCAGGTGGCTTCAATCCGCAGAGGTTTAAAAAAAACGTTCATCAACACCTTAGAATGCAAGTTGTTGTGGGACCTAGGTCTGAAAAGGTATTTATGTGTTGTTGTGACACTTATTCTAAACCCTATAAAACAACACTTTTTATTTAAAAAAAAAAGTCTATCGAAGAATGTCAAAGACGGAAAGCAATTTCATTTTGTAACCTTTGTAGAATTTACTATCACGATGCAAGTAATTGTTTTAACAAGCAAAAACCAACCAGTTTCAATCAACCAAATCAAAACAACTATTCAAACTATACTTAATCAAATAATAATAGAAACTAAACATCCCAACAAGGTAACTATAATAATTATAGACATTATTATTATATAGATTATATAATTATAGATATTAATTATAGTTACAATCCTAACCAGTTCAATACAAATCGCCCAAATTATAATTCAAATATAAATTTTGCTCCTGCAAGACCAAAATTATCAAAATAATCATGTAAATAACTATCGTAACCCACAACATCTAATGTTTCAAGGTAATTGCGGAGAAAATAGAAATTGCACCCCCAAAAATCAGTATCGTTATCAGCAAAATAATAGACCTGCATATAACCGAAGTCAACCAAACCAGAACTATGGAACACACCAATATCAGGAACAAGTACCACATAATCCGCAAATGAAACAGCCCATAAATTTTCAAGAAAACCAACAATCATCTAGTACAACGCAAAAGCAACAAATAAACCAAATAAATACGATCAATAATCTTAATAACGAACAAAATGGTAACCAAACATATGAGGTGGAACAAAATTTATCAAAGAGAGAACTTACTTTACCGGGAAACCAAATTGGGGAGACTCCAAGCCCAGTAGCCTCAGCTCAAAATGTTTAGGAAGTAAAGGGTAATTACCACTCAATATAAACCATAACTTAGAAATAACACAGAAGATATATATGTGCCCATAATTATGAAAGTGGTCTAAGTCAAAATTTGAAAAAATCGAGTTTATTCGTTATATCGCATCAAATTACTTCAAACTAAATTAGTCCAATGTAATTTGTAGGATATTGTCAAAAAAGACCCGTTATAGAGTACTTGTTATTTCAACAAAAATGTAATTCATCTAGAGTTAATTATGATAGTAATCTAAGACAAAATTTGAAGAAAAAAAAACAAAAAAGTTGAACAAAATGTGAAAAATAATTGCCAAAACGTTGTGTTGCAAAGTTTTTATATCGTCGGACCATAAGCCCATACAAATTAGCCGTTCCTCCTAAATGTCAAAACTGCTCTTTTTTAAGTGAAAGTTAATGGTGACAAAATAATGAGTTAGAAAAATAATTAATAAATAACATTAGAATTTCGAAGTTTGCTTTTGCGTTAAGTCATATACACGCCGTTCAGTTAATTATGGAAATTGTCTAAGTCAATTCAAACTGTAAAAAGCATATTACGGAATGAAATTTATACAAAATTTCACATGCATAATAAACTTTCATTATTGAAGACTAACAAAGCCCTAAAATAAATTTTTTCAAAATAGAGAAATGTTTTTTAATTTAATCATTTGCAAACCTTTAAATATCTGAAAACAAGAAATGTATGACTAAGACCACTTTCATAATTATGGGCACATATGGTAAAAGTTGATAGAAACAATCCAATCATGCACTTAAGTTTAAATACTACAAAAAATAAAACAACAACATTTCTCTTAGATACGAGGTTGCAAATTACATTGATTAAAAAAGAAGCGTTGGCAGATCTAACACCAATCTATATAAATGAAAAAGATAGATAAAAAATGTAAAGGAATCACTACTACTACTACTACTTATGGAATAATCATAGAAAGAGGTATGGAAATACCCATGCACTACAAGTTATCAGAAGTGAAGATCATTTATTGAAAACAGATGGAATTCTGGGTTTTGATTTCATTAAAAAATATATAAATATTATTGATTTAAAAACTCAAAAAATAACTCTAGAATATAACAACAAAAAAGTTCAATTGCAAATTATTACTACAGAGGGCAGCAAAAATATAAACAGTTTTATGGAAATAAATATGAATAAAAATGAATCAAGTAATGAAAGTGAAGAAATAAAAATATAAATAGTTTTAAGGAAATAAATATAAATAATAAAAATGAATCAATTAATGAAGCTGAAAAAAAACATAGAATTAAATAGAGTAAGTGTGAAGGAAAACAAAGAAGAAAAACTACAAATAAATATTAAAAAGAATCCCAATCTTAAAATGTTTAATCATATAGGATGCAGTGAAGTACCTTAAAAAAATAAACAACAGATTATACGTAGCCCGAAGAAAAGTAATAATGAAAAAACAACTTAAATTTGTGACAAATAGACAAAAATATACAAGAAATTTAGCTAGCCGTAAAAACAAACCAGATAGAGAGAGAAATAAACTCAAATTTAGATCTTAAAAACATGTCAGATATTGAAGAACAAAAATTAACACACGGTCAAAGTAAACAAGGAGCAAAAATAAAAAAATTCAAACGCTGAAGTTTTAGAAAAACAAAACATAAGCACATACGAAAGGTTATAAAAAACGATTACCACAGAATTCACATCTTAGTATAACCCAACTACAATATTTAGAGAAGGGAAACACAACTGATTTTCATAATTGTTATAATTTAGAGAGATCAGCTATAAGGCCTTGGTTCTCAAACTTTTTGAAGTCGGGGAACACTAAACTCTGATATTTTTTTAGGCGAAACATATATACAATACAGCATAAACTTTAAAACAAGGAGCGCGGGTTGCTAACCTCTTTGGAACTAAAGGAGCAATAAAGACAGAATATTGTTCGCAAAAACACTCCATTATTATAGAGCAAAAAGGAAACGGAATCGTGTCGCAGTGTGTTATTGGCAACCCTCTGCTTCCAAGTGTTAATTTTAGAAAATAATATGTGGGTGGTTTTACAAACATGGGAATTTTGGATGGCTCGGCTTATTTCGTATATTAATATGAAAAAAGATGTTTTTTCAAATGAAATTTGTAAACCTTAACTATGTCTAGCAGGTCACCCAAAATAAACCCGTTTCGAAATATTTTTATTACAAAAAATATGGTGCAAAACGTAAAATTATCAGTCCCCTGGCGTGTCCATCTTTGAAAGTCAAAGCTGGTAAACTAAATAATCAATGATTCTAAGTGTGCAGAGACAAATTTACACTGCAGTTATAATTTTGAATAATAATGCGTTAGCAATGTGTAAATAATCATAAAATTACTCTATATTTCATATAAGATATATTTATTTTATTTTTTTTATTCTTAAAATGTCTTAAAAGTAAATACAAAGATTTTTACATTTACTTGTAAATCAAGACTATAAAGAGTTTTTAATAAAACAAATTAATATTTTATTATTTTGTTTTTCCTCAATTTACTCCGTTTGATTGAATATAATTTTTATTATTAAATCTATATATTTCGGGCTAGGCCCATCTTCAGGATTATTAATGAAAATAATAAAAAATTATATCACAATAAGAAAATAAAGTTTTTGACATAAATTATATAAACAAAAAACGATATACAATTTAACATGAGTTACTATGTTATAATTAACTTAAAAAATGGTAATCAAGTGAAAAGCTTAAAGTTACTTTAAATTTTAGAACAATCGGATTAAATTAAAATAATTATTTGAAAAATCCTTCTTATCACTTTTAAAATTACAAATTGTTTCCTCATTTTTTATGATTTGGCACACTTCGTGTATCTGTAATTTAGTTTTATTTCTTTCCTTAGCCAAAATTTGAACATCATCGAATTTAAATTCATGTTTATTTTCTATAGAATGTTTAGCAAGTGCAGAACAATTATTAGTAACTGAAGTTTTTTTAGAATCATATTTATGTTGATCCATACGAACACCTAATTTTTGAATTGTTTCACCAATATATGTTGTGTTACAGTTATTACAATCAACCTTATAAACAACACCACTATGTTGTTCTTTAGGTATTTTTGATTTTGAATTTGTAAAACTATAACTATTTTTATTTCTAGGCCTCATAGCCATTTTAATATTAGGAACAAACTGTGAACAAGAGCGAGAAAGTGTTTCGCTTAGACCCGGAACATAAGTTAATGATGCATATTTATTTAAATTTTCATTATTTGATACCATATTATTAGCTGTTTGATCAAGTGATAGATAATTATAACTATGACCCAATTGATTTAAATTAGTATTACGAACCTGACTAATCATTTTATCAATTAAACTTTTAGGGTAGTTATTAGTACGAAGTATGTTATAAATTATTTTTAAATTATCATTCCAAAAGTTTATATGGCTATGTCGAAATATTTTTCGAATAAAAGATTTAGCTACATTTAACTTCATATTACGTGGATGTGTAGAATAGTAATTTAATAATCGATTAGAAGCAATCTCTTTATGATACCAATTAGTTATAATCTTTCCATTATCCAAATGATGAATACTTAAATCCAAATAATTTAATATGCTATTTTGTTCAACTTCATATGTGAATCTGATTTTAGGATCATACGAATGCAATGCATCAAGGACCATTTGTATTTTATTTTCAGGAATAGATGTAATATGGTCATCAACATATGAATACCAAAAAAGTGGAGTAAAATCAATTTTAAGTAATGCTTGATTTATGACATCATCAAGAACACATTGTACCAAAATTGGTGCTAAACTAGACCATAAATATAAATAAACCATTCTTCATTTTCATAAATTTTTCTTCATATTTAAAGTAGTTACAATCAATCAAACAAAAACTTAAAAGATTCAGAAATTCTTTCTTAGGAATTTTTGTATTTGTACTAATGCATTCATCAAAATCTCTTTCAATTATTTTTAATGCCAATTGAGGTGAAATATTTGTAAAACAGTTAGTTACATCAAATGAAATCAATTTAAATTCTTCAGGAATATTTTGTTTGATAATTTTCTTAACAAATTGTGTAGAATTTTTTAAAGTATATTTAGAAGTAAACGAAACTCTCAAAACTCTTGACAGAAATCTAGCCAATTTATAACATGGAGAATTTATAGTAGAGATAACTGGACGTATATTTCTATTAGGTTTATGTATTTTAATTTGACCAAAAATACGAGGAGGAATTGAAATATAAGTTTTGAGATTCTTAGCCATTTCTTGTGTAATATATTGGTGCGTTTTATTATTCAATGCACTAATCAATCTATTATTTTTTCTTTCAAGTGTTGCCGTTGGATCAATACGTAATATCTCAAAACTCTCATCATCATTTAGTAATTGATAACAAAAAAGTAACATAAAGTAACATAAATATGATTCTAAAAAAACTTCAGTTACTAATAATTGTTCTGCACTTGCTAAACATTCTATAGAAAATAAACATGAATTTAAATTCGATGATGTTCAAATTTTGGCTAAGGAAAGAAATAAAACTAAATTACAGATACACGAAGTGTGCCAAATCATAAAAAATGAGGAAACAATTTGTAATTTTAAAAGTGATAAGAAGGATTTTTCAAATAATTATTTTAATTTAATCCGATTGTTCTAAAATTTAAAGTAACTTTAAGCTTTTCACTTGATTACCATTTTTTAAGTTAATTATAACATAGTAACTCATGTTAAATTGTATATCGTTTTTTGTTTATATAATTTATGTCAAAAACTTTATTTTCTTATTGTGATATAATTTTTTATTATTTTTATTAATAATCCTGAAGATGGGCCTAGCCCGAAATATATAGATTTAATAATAAAAATTATATTCAATCAAACGGGGTAAATTGAGGAAAAACAAAATAATAAAATATAAAATTTTAAACCCGGCTAAACAAGTTTATAATATGAAAAAACAAATTAAACTAAAATTATTAAAAGAGGCAAAATCTTAAAAATATATACATAATATCCTATTAAAGTTTGTCCCCCGAATTTTATCATTCTCCAGCCCAATCAAAACACATTGAAAATAAAGAAAGTTCATATTTCTTTCAAGTTATCGCTCGTCACAAGAGTTAATTAAAGCTCAATAAATATAATGTTGCAAGTGTTTTCCTTAGTCCGAGGTTTTATCAATCAAAATTCAAAACAGTCATTATTGGTAGCAAGATCGTGTTTTGTTCAGTCAAATTATCAGTCCCATGGCAAGTATTTTCGTAAAAAGTATTTTAATTACAGGTACTTTTACAGTCATATACGTCGTGAATATGTAGTCCCTTGGTATAGAATTCGTTTATTTTTTTTTATAAGACGTAATTTTGTCATTTTTAAGAGAAATACTGATAAATTATCAGTCACCTGGTCTCAGTCTCCTGAGTTTTAAAAGCGAAATTTGACTTAGATAAATACTTATTTCGTATTTTGAGATAATATTGACATAATTTTGAGTTAATTTAGAAATAAGAAGGATATTTTTTCAATTTTGACTCATGTATTTTTTTTTTTTACTGGCCACATTCAGAAAAGTTGAAAGAACGTCATCAACTTTAACTAAACTACTTATACTAAAACTACTTATACAGAACTTATACGCAAAAAAACATGTCGTGCCGTAATTAGCTCCATTTTATTCCTTTGTGTGTAGAACTACCCATGTATATAAATAAAATATGCACCGATATTGATTGATGCAAATATATTTATTCAAAGCACAATTAAAATTACAATACTTTTAAAAAAATCTCAAACTCAATGCGATCCATGAGCTTGAAGATCTTTACAGATCTCAGCGATATTGGGACGAGTAAATGATAACGCCACACGCGTTTTGTCTTCTAATTTCCATAGTCTTTCGCGTTTGCTTGTATTGACCATAGTTGAAAATCCTGCTTCGCAAAGTTATGACGTGGAATTTTTTGCTTATACTCGGGTATTCATCTTTAACAGAGACGCAAACATTTTCAGGAGTGTTTTCATGGAACTGTAATTTTAATCCACGATCTGAAGAAGGCGATGTCAATTCTTCTTCTTCATTTAAAGTAAAACTAGAAAATTCGGAAGACTTAAACGGCTTTCTTATTCAATCATATTGTTCATATTGTATGAAACAAAAACTTCATTCATTTTTTATTTATTTATGTGTAAAAGGAGAATTTTAATAACTGCAATAATATTTTATGTTTTCAAGACGTAATTTTAACCCGAAAGATATTTTTATTCATACAAAGCCGAGAAACGTGTAAATTTTACGTACGTGTATATTTTACATTGAATTGATTTTTATTTTCAAACAATTTAAATTGAATTGATTATTATTTAATTTTTTCGCAAAACACTTGAAAGTGCAGCGCGGAACACCAGTGTTCCGCGGAACACGCTTTGAGAACGACTGAGCTAAGGAATATAAAGTCAAATTTGATCATAAGGCAAAAATTAAGTCTATTGTAGAAGGAAAATTTCAGAACAAGATGGAGAAAGAGAAAAAAGATATAATTACATTGTGCGCTAAGTATCATGAAATTTTTTACATCAAAGGTGATAATCTAACGTTTACCAATATGATTGCACATACAATTCCTACAGAAATAGAACATCCACCCATTAACAAAAGAAATTATCGATTACCGGAAATATATCGCCAAGAAACCGATGAGCAAATACAAGACATGTGGAAGGAAAGTATAATAGTTCCAAGTTCCAGTCCGTAGAATTTGCCTTTATTAGTAGTAAAAAAAACTGGACAAGATGGCGTCAAGAAATTTAGAATTGTCGATCTTAGAAAATTAAATAAAATTACTAGAACGAACGCCTTTCCACTTCCAAAAATTGATGACTTACTAGACCATCTGGGAAATGCAAAGCACTTCTCAACTCCCAAAGCTCCCAAAATAGCTTAAGGATAGATGAAGTTTTCAATAAAAACTTTGAATCTGTCAATAAAAATACTAAACAGCTAGAAATAGCATTGAGTTTGTTTATTGCGCAACATAATCTCCCATTTTCAGTGTTAAATCCCGAGCAGAAATTAGTTAGGGAAAGCCTGAATAGGGCCTGATCAGGGTTAGATAGGGCAAGCCCTATTAGGGTAATCCGATGTGGGCCTGTTCCGAACCTGAATTAGAATACCCTTTTAGGGCAAACCTTATTTGGATACATCCGGCCCTGATTTGATTTTTCGTATCCGACCCCTAGTTGGGCCATCTGATCAGGGCCTGATACAAAATGCCTTACTAGGGTTTGCCCTATTTAATTTTATATGGAAAACTTGATCAGTGCCTGATCCGTTTATACCTATCAGGGCCTGATTAGGCAAAAGCGTTACACTCATGATCAGGGCCCTATCAAACTAGGGCTAACCTGATCAGGGCCGTATTTGAGCCCTAAGAAATTTCTGCTCGGGATCATTTAAATTTATTACTAAAAAAAACAGTAACAGATTCCAAAATACATAATAGAAAAATGAGCACTAATAGAATAAAAGTCCAACAAATCATTACTGACATACTTGGACCAGAAAACACCCAAAAAATTGTGGAAATAACAAAAAACAATATTTTTCAATTATTATAGATGAGAGCACTGATAACTCGTTATCGAAAAACTTGGCTATTTAATAAGAATATTTGATCTGAAATGCAAAGATATCTTTTTGCAGCTAACACCGATTGCAGATTCAACGGCTACAGGAATTTTTAATTCTTTGATTAAAGTTTTGCACACAAATCAAATTGCATTAAAAATCCTTATAGGATTTACAGCCGACAACTGTAATGTAATGATGGGCAAGCATAATGGTGTGCAAGCTAAATTAAAAGATCTGGATCCAAAGTTAGTCGTTAATGGATGTATTTGTCACAACATTAACCTTATTTCGCTGACTGCAGCAAAACGTTTTCCAAATACAATTGAAAAATTGTTAAGGGAAATAAACCACCACTTCTGCAACAGCTTTAGCAGAAAAGATAACTTTACTAAGTTTCAGGAATATTTTGGAACAGAAATTCACCAAATATTAAAATTTGCTGCAACACGCTGGTTGTCTCGGAAGGCATTTGGCAATTCTAATAAAAATATGTATCTATTGCTCACCTCGTTTTATTTTTAGGCGGATATCGACCGAATCCTTGAGCAGTGGCAACCACTCATCTATTATTTTGAGTTGAGTAATTTTGAGGCTAGCTATGGGAATGAAAACATCGAATTTATTTCATTAAAATTAAAAAATAAGTTGTTAAAATGTTACTTCATTTTTCTTTCATACCGACCTCAGATAATATTAATAAGGTTAAAAGAGAAATGCTAGTTCGAAGATGCAAGAATGCATGTCTTCATACCCCGTATGAAGTATTTATTTAACTTATTTGCCTGAAACTTCATTAAAAAGGATGCATTAGACGACAGTTCTATTGTAAATTTAAATTTACGAGGAAATCGAATTCCATTGGATGAAATTTATTCTGACACGCAAGTGGAAGTTTATTTAACAAAGGAAAATTTAAAAGAGGATGAGATCACACAATTTAAAAAAAACGTTCAAAATTTTTATTACAGCTTTTGTGAAGATCTAAGAAAGCGTATTCTTTGATAATGAAATTTTGAATTTGTTACCAGCTTTTTCTCCAGAAAACGTGATTTCGGGGAAAGTAAATAGTATCCTTAAAATGATACTTACAATGTGTAATGATTCTGAACTAAAGAATGCAGAGCATATAAATACTGAATATAGCGCCCTGGCTGATTTTACCGAAATAAAAGAATATAAAGCATTGCCCATAGAACAATTTTGGGCAAATGTTAGTGCCATCAAGAATCAACTTAATCAGCCAATGTTTGGAAATAATTTTAGAATTGTCCAAGGAATTCCCCATTCTTCTGTAAATGTTGAACGAATTTTCTCAATTCCAAATTTAATAAAAACTAAATGATGATAAAACCTGTTCTAGACAGAGTTGTAAAAACTTGACCATTTTTGAATTTCCTGAAACTTGGCATATAAGTAGTATGGACAAAATAAAAAATACAACTTATTTTAAAATTTTTTTAAAGTGCATAGTTTGAGCATAGTTTCAATAATGTTTTCAATAATGTTAAATTCAATTTTTAATCATTATCTAACAAAAATAAAAAATGTTTAGTACGACCATCGTATTTTGCGTTCAATTTTCAATAAGAAACGTATATTTAATTAATGGTGAAATGAGTTTTACTGTTACAAATAAGTTAATTTTTCCAGCGCCGGACGGCAAAAATTTATAAATTGTTTATCGTCTCGCGCTCGATAAATTAGTTTATTTCATACTGATATCTAAAATGACATTTTTCGGATTATTTATGATGCAAAAAGTTGAACTTTAATGTCCTAGGACTTTATAAAATTTTACAAAGTCCTAGGACGTTAAACTTCAACTTTTTGTACCATAAACGTAGAACTTTAACGTCCTAGGACTTTATAAAATTTTATAAAGTCCTAGGACGTTAATGTTCAACTTTTGAGAAAAATTTAAAACTCATTTCTTTTTATTTTAATAAATTTCCAGTATGAAATAAAATTTTGTATTTACCTCAAACGAAAAGTGTTTTTAAAGGTTCTCACTAGTCATTTCGGCCTAGGCTAGACGCCTCAGCCGTAAACAACTAACTCGTACTTTAAAGTTTCACTTTTCGTTCTAGATAAATAAATAACTATTATTCCTAACAGAAAAAATCGTTTCTCCATTAATTCTTACGTTTCTTATTGGAAATTGAACGTGGAATACGATGGTCGTACTAAACACTCTTTATTTTTGTTAAATAATGATTAAAAACTAATTTTAACATTTTAGTTATTTATAACAATGGGAATTTGTTAATAATTTTTATAAACAAAATTTTTTTTTAAATTGCATCTTTATACTTTAAAATAAAACAGACAAAAAGTGTCTATCTCTACCAGAACCGAAGTTATGAACATTTTAAAATAAGTCTTCAAGCCAAAAATCAAGAAAAAATTCTCGATATTTAGGTCCGCCCTATTTCCCCTAAGAAAAAAAAGAAGAAAAAATCCTCGAACAGGTATATCGTTTTGTTTATATAGAAACCCCGTAAAAACAATTTCAGCTGAATCAAAAAGGTTTTAGTCACATTTTGTCCTAATCTGTTCGGTATGTAAAAGAATGACCCACATATGGAATTTCTTGTCGTCCCGCGCTCGATAAATTTATTTATGCCTTACAGTAAAAATCATTTCTCCATTAATTAAAAATATTTTTTATATAGGGTTCTAATATAGCGGTTATATTTCATATAGCGGTTCTAAATTTCGAGAATTTCGTGATTTTTGGCTTGACGAGTTATTTTCAAATATACTTCGGTTCTATTACAGATAGAAACTTCTAGTTTGTTTTATTTTAAAGCTAAAAGGTAATAGTTTACATAAAAAATTAAAACTAATAAAAGATATTAACAAATTCCTATTGTTATAAACAAATAAAATGTTCAAATTGATCTATGGTCATCCTCACTAACGAAATAAGTTTTTAATATGATCATCGTATTCTACGATTTATTTCCTATATAAAAAATATTTTTAATTAATGGAGAAATGATTTTTAATGTAAGAAATAAATAAACTTATCGAGCGCGGGACGACAAGAAATTCCATATGTAGGTCATTCTTTTACATATCGAACAGATTAGGACAAAATGTGACTAGATTCAGCTGAAATTGTTTTTACGAGTTCTATATAAACAAAACGATATACTTGTTCGAGGATTTTTTCTTCTTTTTTTCTTAGGGGAAATAGGGCGGACCTAAATATCGAGAATTTTTTCTTGATTTTTGGCTTGAAGACTTATTTTAAAATGTTCATAACTTCGGTTCTGGTAGAGATAGACACTTTTTGTCTGTTTTATTTTAAAGTATAAAGGTGGAATTTAAAAAAAATTTTTATTTATCTAGAACGAAAAGTGAAACTTTAAAGTACGAGTTAGTTGTTTCCGAAATGAGTAGTGAGTACCTTAAAAACACTTTTCGTTTGAGGTAAATACAAAATTTTATTTCATACTGGAAATTTATTAAAATAAAAAGAAATGAGTTTTAAATTTTTCTCAAAAGTTGAACATTAACGTCCTAGGACTTTATAAAATTTTATAGGGTCCTAGGACGTTAAAGTTCTACGTTTATGGTACAAAAAGTTGAAGTTTAACATCCTAGGACTTTGTAAAATTTTATAAAGTCCTAGGACATTAAAGTTCAACTTTTTGTATCATAAATAATCCGAAAAATGTGATTTTAGATATCAGTATGAAATAAACTAATTTATCGAGCACGAGACGATAAACAATTTTATACATTTTTGTCGTCCGGCGCTGGAAAAATTAACTTATTTGTAACAGTAAAACTCATTTCACCATTAATTAAATATACGTTTCTTATTGAAAATTGAATGCAGAATACGATGGTCGTACTAAACATTTTTTATTTTTGTTAGATAATGATTAAAAATTGAATTTAACATTATATTTGTTTATAACAATAGGAACTTGTTAATAATTTTTATAAATAACAATTTTTTTTAAATCTCATTTTTATTCTTTAAAATGAAACAGACAAAATGAGTCTATTTTTCCAGAACCGAAGTAATGAGTCTTTGAAAATAAGTCTTCAAGCCAAAAATCACTAAATTCTCGAAATTTAGGTCCGCTTTATTTCCCCTAAAAAAATAAAAATAAAAAATCATTGAACAAGTATATCGTTTTGTTTATATAGAACCAGTAAAAACAATTTCAGCTGAATTAAAAATGTCTTAGTAACATTTTGTCCATCTGTTCGGTTTGTAAAAGAATGACCCACATATGGAATTTCTTGTCGTCGCGCGCTCGATAAATTTATTTATTTCTTACAGTAAAAATCATTTCTCCATTAATTAAAAATACTTTTATTAAAGAAAATAAAACGTAGAATACGATGATCATAATGAAAACTCATTTCGTGGGTGGGGCAATGACTAAAGACCAATTTAAACATTTTATTTGTTTATAACAATAGGAATTTGTTAATAACTTTTATTAGTTTTAATTTTTTTTGTAAACTATTGTTTTTTTTAGTTTAAAATAAAACAAACTAGAGGTTTCTATCTGTAATAGAACCTAAGTTATGAATATTTGAAAATAACTCGTCAAGCCAAAAATCACGAAAATCTCGAAATTTAGAACCGTTATATTTTCCAAAAAAAAAAATCCTCTAACACGTATATCGTTTTTTTCGATATGAAACCCATAAAAAAAATTTCAGCCAAATCAAAAATGTGTCGGTCAGAAAGGTGTTTGGTTTGTAAAAGAAGTACCCATATCTAAATATTGATCAACCGGACGCAGAAATGAATCAACAAAAACAGAATGAACTCCTTAAAAATACAGCTAAGCAATTTGAGCATAGTTAAAATACGAAATTATCAAGAAAAACAAATGAACAATTTCCGCAAATAAATCAAGGGCCATTATCCACTGTGGAGTTATTGTTCAATCATGGGAACTGTACCACAGCTTAGGCAATATCTTCAAAGGTGAAACTACTGAAAGAATTTATGTTGAACAGTTTTAATTTCTTTAATTTGTTTCTTAGAACACTTAATTGATATTCAAAGTCTCATTGACATAAAAGAAAGTGACATTGACCAACTTATTCCATTGTTTGGCATAAAAATTAGATTCGAAACACTTTTGGCCGAGTGAAAATTGCAAAAATGTAAGTCTATCGAAAAAGATGCATACTTTTCATTCCAGAAAAGTTGAAAATTTTTAAAGTTTTATTCCTGCTAAACATTTTAGGGACACTCGTCCATACCTGTAGCTGTAGCTCTTTTTATGACCTCTAACGTCTCTGAATGTATAAGAGATCAAGTATCAGAAACAGTTTCAAGCCGATTAATAACACCTAATTCAGTAATTCCTTATTCACCAGCAGCTGATGATAGTAGATCATCCCCAATAAGTTCGCTGATTCCTTCTATTGAGAATTTAACTAATCTGGTATAATTTAAAACTTAAAAATTCAATTTTATAATTAATCACTAAAATTTAGAATCTGCGAGAAATATTAGAGATAGAGTTTTTGTCTAATATAAAATTGTTTTTAATCGTTGTAGTCCAAAAATTTTTATTTCTTATAAAACATTCATTTTTATTTTATTATGACGACGCGTTTCAGCTTTGCTCCAAAGCTATCCTCAGGTTCAACAAAAATAAAATACTAACATAACAAAAAACAACAAAAAAATGGAAAATTATATGATTTAAAAATATTTTGAAAAAACTTACATAAATGAAAACACTGTTTCAAAAAAGAAAAACTGGTGAGAAAAGGTGAAACTTTTCTTACAAAAAAAATGAAAATTCAAATACATTTTTTTAAAAAAATTCTAAAAAAACAACACAAACAGACTGAATTTATTTTATATAAAATTCTTAAACAAAAACTGATACAAACTGAAATTTAAATCAAAGCTAGGTAGGAATTAAATATTTAAATGAAAGATAAGTAAACATTGTCAAAATAGGTGTGATCTGATTGTATATTCAAATTATTTTGGAATTTTTTAATATAAATAGCGTCAGAAATTTTGCGTTTGGTAGTATTAGACCCAAAATTTAAAATCTCAGGATTATCCCAATCAATTTTATGATTACTGGAAACAGCATGCTCACCCGTATTTTTCTTATAAAATCTATTTTATCAACAAATTTTTGGTTCACCCATGGGTTCTCCAGCTAGCCCAGTATTAGCTAATTTAGTTATGGAATTTATAGAAACAAAAATTATTGAATCTTTAGATTTTACTCTTCCATTTTATATACGTTATATTAATGATATGCTTACCTCTGTTCCTAGTATTTTAATTGATTCTGTTCTTGCTAAATTTAATGTTTTCCATCCTCGTTTTAAATTCACTGTGGAAATTGAAAATGAAAATAAAATTGCATTTCTTGACACTTTAGTTATAAAAAATAGTCTTGGTGTGTTATTAACAGATTGGTTTGGTATCTAAAACCTACTTGGTCTGGCCGGTATTTGAATTTTAACTCTTCTCTTCCAATTTCTTATAAAAAAAAAATACTGTATCTATTTTGACAGAAAAAAATTTAAAATTATTAAATCCCATTTTCCATCAAAAAAATTTCAAATTTTCAAAAATTGCTCTCTTAGAAAACTACTATCCTGTTAAATTTATTGATTATCTCGTCAATGAACTTAATAATTTAAATTTTGGCATTTCTACTATTAATAATCAAGATAACACCTTTAAACTTTTATCCCTTCCTTATACTAAAGTGTTATTTGAGAACTTAAATCGCGTTTTGCATGGCTATAAATTAAAGCTGCTGGTAAACCATGCAATACTCTACGAAAGCGTATTTTCACACCTCTTAAAGATCCTGTTCTTAAACATTATTTCTCTAATTTAGTTTACAAAGTTAATTGTGCTGAACTTAATTGTGGTCTAACATATATTGGTGACACTAAACAATATCTTGTTTCTAGATTGAAGGATCATAAGTATCATATTGCTAAGGGTAACAAGTCACATAGTGCTTTGTGTGAGCATGCTGTTTCCCGTAATCATAAAATTGATTGGGATAATCCTGAGAATTTTAATTTTGAGTCTAATACTACCAAGCGCAAAATTTCTGAAGCTATTTATATTAAAAAATCCCAAAATAATATGAATATACAATCAAATCACACCTATTTTGACAATGTTTACTTATCTTTCATTTAAATATTTAATTCCTACCTATAGGCTGGGGCCGTTACCTTTTTGAGATGAAAAAATTAGTAGCAGGTAACGGCCGGCTGGAATATATAGTTGAGGTCATAAACAATGAAAAAAAAACTTTCGAACTTGAGATGAAGGGAAGTAGTGAAATGGGGTGCTGTGTAAGGGGTGAAAACAGTTTTTCGTTATTTGTAACGAAACGAGGCCTCCTAGAGAAAAGTGTTTCATGCAAAAGTTGTAGAGAATAAAAAAATCTAAAACTATTATTGCAGACATTTTTCGACATAACCTCAAAGTTTGCGAGAAAATGATGAAAAACCGATTTTTCTGTTTTTTATTTTTTTTTTCGCGTGAAAATTATTTAATTTAAATGAAACTTTGTGAAAGTACGTAATTATTTGCACATAATAAACATGAATTTTTTCAATTATGGAAAATAAATATTTTTTGAGATTTTACCATTTTTCCGAAAAAAACACCCTTATCTTCGGCGAACAACTTTATTTATGTTTTTTTGGGTTTTGATGTTGTACTAGTGCTTATTTTTTTCGTCAAGATGTCTACTCTCAAATGGTATATCGATTTTAATGATTTATTGTTAATTAGCAGCTTAAAATTGAGAAAAACCGAAAAAAAAATTTTCGAATCTCGAACTTGTCGATTTTTGGTAGATTTCATATAAAAATCTACCTATTGCAATGGGCTTTATCTCGGAATTTCGGAAAAATTTTGATGCCAAACGACTATATGTGATAAGCGGAGATGGAAAAACGAAAAAAAAAAAAATTTTATATATATATATATATATATATATATATATATATATATATATATATATATATATATATATATATATATATATATATATATATATATATATATATATATATATATATATATATATATATAACGATATGAGGTATAACGGAATTTAGCGGCACTCTCACGGTCGCATTTTTCAACCTACACCAAAATAATTTTTTGTGTATGTTTCGGCAAATAATGTCTTGGACAAGTTCGTGAACTGGCCATATCCGGGTGCCGGTTAAGCGGCTAGAGCCTAAAAACTCGAATAATCTAGGGCGCTATAACTTCCGTTTGAATAATAATATTTTAATAAAATTTAAAAATATTGAATATTTGAACCTTTTTTTATCATTTTTATCCAGATGACAACCTTGGCGTTTCAGGTTCCTCAAAAATCAGCTGTTTTAAAAATTTACTAAACTTTGCTGTCCTTGATCTAGCTGAAATGGCCAAGCTCATATTTGAAAACTTTTTTTCACGTACTTAAAATATAAGTCTTTCCAAAATTTTCAAAAAAAATAGTTCAAGTTTAACGGTTGAGACCCTAGGTCAGTTGAAATGAAAACAAACGCAAAAGGCAATGCTTTCATCATGTTTCAGTTTACGTTATTTAAATTCATCTTAACTTTTAAACATACTTTTCAACTATAGCCTCAAAAAATTTCAGCTTTCTAACCCAAAAGGTTCCATTTTTATAAGCGTTATAATGCAACCCTTACAAGAAAAATATCAACCCATTTAATACCATAGAAAAATTATCAAAATCTCTTTTGTTTTTATTTTTTTTACTAAGTAACCGTTTGAAAAAAGATTAAATAAGAACAAAAAAAAACACAACAACAAAAGATGATTTTGAAATAAAATTGTTTGATAATGTTTGATTACAAATTATGTGTGATGGTATAATTGTAGTTGTGACGTAGTTCATTTGATCTTTGGTGGATTTAATATGTTTTTAAAAGTAGTTTAAGCCAACTTAAATAAAACTGTTCCGAAATTGTATTGATGGAGTTAGTTCGGATAATGTATTTAATTTGGTTCGATAATTTTTTTGAATTATTCTGTTTCTACTTCTATTTTTTATTTAAACTAATCTGACTTATCTAATTTCATTTGGACACAAAACCGTCTGACCCCGAAATCTACCTATTTCTAGCGGATATACCTGCCGCTGGGATTTTTTTAATTTTTTTCAATTTTTTAGCCAATTTATGTTAATAATTCATAATATTTTAAAGAAAAAACTTTCTTTGGTATAAATTAAATAAAGTTGAGTGAAGTTCATCGCGGAAAGGTTGGGAAAACTTCATGAAACTTAACATTTACGTGGAAATTAAAAGTACTCTATTAATTTTCATAAGCTTCAGTTAAGTTTCGAAAACTTTACATGCATAATAAATTATTCTAAATCAGTGGCGGATTAGAGGCCGAGAGGCGGCCACCTCGGGCCCCACATGCACCTTGGGCCCCCTCACGACAAATAGTAATGATATTTTATAGGTATTCAAATATCAGATGACTGCGTTCATTCAACCAAAGTTTTTAAACCTAAAGATTTTTTTTATATTATAACACATTTAAAAGTGTTAGGTTGTCAATTTGTATTACTTTTTTTCATGTATTTATTTTAATAATTCTGATTTGATAGTTTTATAATTTTTTAATGTATTCGTTTTCCAATTTGTATCCTTTTTTTTTATTATAAGTTAGGCATGTTTAGTGTTAACTATAATAAATTATTAATTAACGTCTCTGAATATCCGAAGATACCATGCCAACTAGAGATTGGGATTAGGTTTGAATAAATTAAGTTTCTCTAAGAAATTTATGAACGCTAACTTTAAAATTTTGAGAATTTAAGGTATGAGGAAAAACCCATGAAGGCAACCCATACCAGATATGAGAGACTCTGTTGAAAAAATCACGCTGAAGGGCAACAGTTCTACACCTTTTTATATGAAAGGATGGGCTACAACATCAGCTCGGGTGTTACACGATAGGTTTGCTAGTTCAGGTAAAATTGATTTAATCTCTATAGAAGTTCGTTCATCCATAATGTATTTGTAGGAAATTGTCAGATCAGCAACATTTCGTCTGTGCTGTAAAGAATCATGCTCATTAGTAAGAGTTGAGCTGCCAATCAGTTTAACAGCTTTGTGCTGAACAGAATCAAGACACTTCATATTGCTGCAATAAGCTCCACCCCATATGTGAGAACAGTACTATATACCAGCGTTTCTTAAACTCAGGGTCGCGACCCCAACTGGGGTGGTTAGATTTTTTCATGGGGTCGCGAGAAATTCCCAATTTAAAAAAATATATAAAATATAAATATTAAAAAAATAAATTTTCCCTATATATGTCTTAAATTAACAAACTTTGCAAGGGTTTTGAATTAATTTTTCAAGGTTTTAGAATTGGATGACTTTTTAAATTTTGTAATGTTTTAACTTATCTATTGGTGACATTCCACAATCCACAATACAATTTTGTAGTCGGATCGTTCAATAATTCCATATTCATAATTCAATAATTCAATATTTCACAACACCGTTGGACAATTCAGCCTTTTAACATAAAACTTAAAGATATACAACATATAGACATAAAAGCTCAATAAGAATTTGCTGAACTATCCTGCCATAGTACTTTGAAAGCACTATTTAAGAATCAAATACCAGGAAATTTTTTTGGTTGTCAATTAAAAGGGAGAAACAGTTCAAATTATTTTGACATTTTCCACCACATATTTGTGCGAAAATTCATTTTTATCCTTATTGTATATATATTAAATCAAAATATCGCTCTCAATTGCGCAATATTAAAAAAAATGTATTGAGACCAGCGCTTTTGGAAATCGAGCCACAATTAACGTTACTTTGCTCTAAAAAGCAAGCACACCCATCACATTAAAAAATATTTTAATGTTTTATTTATTTTAATACTTAATAATATAACTAGAAAATGTTATTAATCTTTATTTTTTATTAATTTTCATATTGTTTTAAATAGAAAAATATGGAGGGGCTGAAATCTCACAGCTCTGAGATATCAAGACTTCGGTCTGATATAGTTTTCGGCAAAAAACTTTTATGAGGACATGGTTTTCAGTTTTGGGCAGCGATGTATATCAAACATAGCTCTTTGTTAAAGTACAAGTATTTTTTATCTCTGTTTAAAAATTTATTACAAAACTAACACGAAACATCAATACGTTGCCGGAAAATTATAACAGATCATAAATAAACATAATTTAGTGAAAAGATGATACAAACAGCAAACTACTCAAAAACCTCTCCATTTAACGTTTCGAGAAAATATTACAAAATCACAAATTCATATTTCTTTCAAATATATTGTAAAAATTAAATAAAATCAAACTTTTTTCAAAATTCCAAAAATATTCTAAAAATTAGAATAAAATCAAATATTTAAACTTTTTCTAAATTCCAATAATATTCCAAAAATTCTTAAAAATTCAAACTTTTCCAAAATTCTAAAAATATTGCAAAAATCATTACAAAATCAAAAATTGAAACTTTTGTCAAAATTCCAAAAATTTTAATAAAAGCAAAAATTTAAAATTTTTCAAAATTCTAAAAATATTCCAAAACTTCTTACATAATCAAAAATTAAAACTTTTTCCAAAATTCTAAAAATATTGCAAAAATTATTACAAAATCAAAAATACAAACTTTTTTCAAAATTCCAAAAATATTTCAAAAACTATAACAAATTAAAAAATTTCCCATGTCCAATTTCATTTTCAATTACATTTACATCATAAAAACAGCTACATTTTGTTTCCAAAAAATTGGCTAAAAAAATAAATGAAATCATTTTTTGTCACACTTGACATTATTTTTTTGACAAACTTATGATGCCATAATCCTCAATAATAATAATAAAATTTCATGTCATACAAATTATCAATTTTATTTTTTTCCGAAAAATTGGGTAAAATAAAAAATTGGGTAAAAAATTGGCAAAAAAATTATTACAAAATCAATAATACAAACTTTTTTCAAAATTCCAAAAATATTTCAAAAACTATAACAAATTCAAAAATTTCCATATCCAATTTCATCTTCAATTACATATACGTCATAAAAACAGCTACTTTTTTTCCAAAAAATTAACTAAAAAATATATGAAATCATTTTTTGACACACTTGACAACATTTTTTTGACAAACTTATACTGCCATAATTCTCAATAATAATAATAAAATTTCATTTAAACAAATAATTAATTTTATTCTTTTCCAAAAAATTGGGTAAAAAAATTAATAAAAATCTTTCTTTTGACACACTTGACAACATTTTTTTGACAAACTTATAATGCAATAATCTAGTTTTTGATCTCACATACCAATCACTACCATCAAAATTTCTCCAAATTCAATGTTTCTACTCGTAATCATTTAAAATGGACGTTTTTTAAGCCAAAAATATGAAAATTTGTTGTTTTTGACACACTTAATGAATTTTTTGACACACTTAATGATTTTTTGACACACTTCCGGTACAGTTATCGAGCACAGCGTCCTTTCGAACCTGTGTCTTGAGTATACCTATTTTTAGAAAGAAAAATTTTTGAAATCCTCCAGCGGTTTTCCCTGCAGCGTAGGTAATGACGGACGGCCGGACGGCCGGCAGACAGACATACATTTTTTTTGCTTTTTTAGAATCAGTAGGTTCTAAAACGTCGAGAAATGCCAAAAAAGTGGGGGTAAGAATTTTACTTTTGGCTCATGAATGTAATACTTAGGTCTTTCAGACCGAAGTAATGTTATAAATTTTTATTTTTATTTTAGCTGCAAATAGAATAGTTTTTGTTGTTTAATTTAACGTTTTTTTTCTTTTTTTAATAACGTTTATCTGTCAAAAAAAATATAGGTGGGTCGCCAAAATATGGCATTTAAAATTCAGGGTCGCAATACAAAAAAGTTTAAGAACCGCTGCTCTATACAAGGACGTATAAATGATTTGTAAATTAAAAGAAGCTGTTCGCTATTAAAAAACTTACGACATCGTCCCAAAAAGCCCAATTTTTGAACAGTGTTCTTAGCTAGGTTAAAAATATGAGAATTCGATTTCAGATTATTTTCAACTTCAACTCCTAGAAGTCTAACAGATTCTTTCTCTACAAGATCTTTAGAGTCGAACTTTAATGGAAACGGCTTAGGTGTGGATAATAAAGAAAAATGACAAGCCTGTGTTTTACTTGTATTGAATTCAACACTATTAGCGAACCCCCAATCCAAAATAGTTTAAAGGTCCTGGTTTAATGAATCTATCAAATTTGATCTACAGTTATTAAACGCTAACGGTGAATATAATTTAGGGTTTTCATGAGACGCATGAAGCGTTCTATCATCAGAAAAACTATGGATAGGACTAATTGTTGAATCCAACAAATCGTTAATATAAATAAGAAAGAGAGTTGGTGACAAATCAGAACCCTGAGAAACTCCTGCATTAGTTGAAAAGACATCCGATGAAACACCATCAACATTGACTCGAAATTTCCGCTCGGAAATAAAGCTTTGTATCCAAGATATAAGTTGCTCATCCAAACCAATACCTCTTACACTAAGTTTACATCAAAGTTTACAAGTAGTATAATAGAATAATAGCAAATAGCTATTAAACTATTATGGTGTAAACGGATAGAATAATACCTTTTTACTTTGACAGATAGTTATTTGATATTTTGCTTTTGATCGAAAGTATAATAGTATATTCAAAAAAATTGTAACGGTCAAAACGTTAAATGTAAAAGGCAATTTCATGCGATTGTAAAAATGTGAAATATCAAAATCACTGAAAATTTGGTTTTAATTTTAAATTAATATTAGTTTTATAATTTTTTTTTGAAATACTTTTCGATTGATAAGATTTTATATTCAAATTTGAAATACGTTAGCCGTATTCTATCTGTCAATATTATTCTAAGCGTTTATACCACAGATAGAATAATACTATTTTGGTATAAACGTCCAATGTATCGATAGTTTAATAGCAAAAAACTATTATTCTATTAAACTATCGGTGGTATAAACTTGGTATTAATTTACAAATAAGATTATTGTGCCAAACTTTATCAAATGCTTTAGATATATCAACGGCAATACCGAAAGTCTCACCATGATTTTCAAGCGACTTATTCCATATACATGAGTGACAAAGGAAAGCAAATCTCCCGTTGCTCTTCCTTTTCGAAACCCTTATTGTCTTTCATTAAGTAGTTTGGAAGACTCTAAGAAGCTCATAATATTAAAATTAATGAATTTCTCAAAAATTTTAGAAACAACCGATAAAATTGGAATGGGTCTGTAATTTATTGGATCAGTCTTACTACCCTTTTTGGAAACTGGTTGTACGCTTGCTGTTTTCCATATATCGGGAAAAACTCCTTTCTTATATGATAAATCAAAGATTTTAGTAAATAGTAAGGATTGGTGCTAACTCTTTAGCAAAGGATTTAAGAATAATTGGGGGAATACGATCAGGCCCAGATGCTTTGTTTGTATTAATTTGTAAAAGCATTTTCCGAATGATGCTTTTACGAAAAATTATGCGCATCATGTTGTGCGAAACTCTAGGAATTGGCTTAGGCAAGAAATTGGGTTCTTTAGGGGTAGAATTTTTAGAGAAATGAAAAGAAAAAACATTTTGTTTTGAAAAGTTCCACTGTTACGAATGAATATTAATACTAAAACTTTATTTGAAATGGGCTGTTATTATATTAATCGCAAAATTATTGATGAAAACATAAAATCCAGATAAGTATTTTTTGGCTATTTGAAGTTTATTTGAGTTTTAAGTTTTCATCAATGATTTTGGATTTCTTTCAAATTTTCAAATTTTCTATCAAATTTTCTATATTTTTATTAAAAAATTTAAGGAATAAAAATGTTTTTTTTTGTCAGAAATACATATAAAATTTTTGGTAAAATCTTAAATTTGGCCCCAATTTTGTTCCGCCTCAGGCCCCTTAAAGGTATAATCCGCCACTGTTCTAAATACATATGATAAAATACAACATACAATTATTTAAATTGGCTACGAATTCTTTACTTTATTTACATATATTTACTTTAGTAGTATTGGTTGTGCATAAAAAGAAAAATCAATAAAATAAATGTTAAAATCTAATCAATTTTTGGCTCCTGTTGTGGTGCGTTTTCTTCATCGATCAAACGCTCAAATTCTCTATTATCTTCAAAATTATTGGCATTTTCTGGCTCTTCAACTTCGATGTTATTATTCTTTGCTGGCTCTTCATCAATATCTTCATAATCACTTAAATCTACAAATACTTCTCTGTCTAAGAATGAATAATGAATAATGGCATACAAATTCGCATTGATGTTATTAGCCTCCAATGCGGTAACACTCGAAAAACTTAAACTTAAAGTTTCAAGAACTCAGAAATAGAGCCAAACATGTCGTCTGCTGATTCATTGGCACTTTCAAAAAAATCAATAAACTTGTGTTGTAAGCCAGCTACTCATAAGTAGTTAAGTAACTGTATAAATTACTCATAAGTAGTAGTAGTTTTGTGTATTTACATATTCCTTCAAAATCGTTAGCTTTCTGTAGCCAAAGGTTTTACTATATAACAAAATTAGGTTCAGTCATTTTATTTTATTAATAATTCTAAGAACAGGTACTTTGTAACAAAAGTTATTTTAAAAAACAGAGGTTTAACGGTGGGTTTATTTCAAAATTTAAACAATGGTGGTTTACCACCTCGTGCAATAAAGCATAGATATTCACATATGTCAGCAATGTAAATTATTTGCTACTGTTACTAACCTTCCGACATAAAGTTAAATAATCAGTTACAATTTTAAGATAAGTAAAGGTGCAAAAACAATTACTTATTTTGCTAGCGCGTTTATTGAGAGAAATAGGTAGAAAAAAATCTATTTTTTTCAGTGTAAGATATTGTATTACAGTTTGCCTAAAGTAGGAGATTTTTATAGTAAAGGAGGACGTAGGACATTCTTGCTCCAAAGTAGGACTGTCCTACCGAAAGTAGGACACGTCGCAACCCTATAGTATGCTGTTAAATTTTAAACTTTGTAAATTTTTTTTTGTTTGAATACGTAACAGCATTTTTTTATTTTTTACTTTATTCAATTTTAGCGTTGTTTCCAATAAGTAAATTCATTCAACTTTATTTATTTTATTCCAAAGAAAGTTTTTTCTTTAAAACAATATGAATTATTAACATAAATTGGCTAAAAAATTGAAAAAAATCGACAAGTTCGAGATTCGAAAATTTTTTTTTCGGTTTTTCTCAATTTTAAGCTGCTAAATAACAATAAATCATTAAAATCGATATACCATTTGAAAGTAGACATCTTGACGAAAAAAATAAGCACTAGTACAACATCAAAACCCAAAAAAATATCAATAAAGTTGTTCGCCGAAGATAGGGGTGCTTTTTCGGAAAAATAGTAAATTCTCGAAAAATATTTATTTTCCATAATTGAAAAAATTCATGCTTGTTATGTGCAAATAATTACGTATTTTCACAAAGTTTCATTAAAATTAAATGATTTTCACGCGAAAAAAAAATAAAAAAAATAAAAAAATATGTTTATGACCTCAACTATATATTCCAGCCGGCCGTTACCTGCTACTAATTTTTTTTATTTCAGCTATAAAAATCTATAACGGCCCCAGCCTACTATAGACTGAGAGCCCGCGACGGCCACACCTTCGTTATTTTATAAAAACTGAAAGTTTCTCTGCGCATACCCCCTACTCAGGTAGGAACGATTAGCGACATATGAAGTTTGGATCATAGTGGCTTTGGCAGGGAGCAGGTTCCAAAGGGGCCTCCAAAGTTTCGTGAAAGTATAAAAGCTAATTTTTTTATATATTCTTCGGGATAGTATTAGAAGTCACGTCACCCATTGCCAGACACTTACTATCGTGGCAACCCCCTGCCAGACACCCTTGAACTTTAAAGTTTAAGGGTGTCTGGCAGGGGGTTTCCACGATAGTAAGTATCTGGCAATGGGTGACGTGACTTCTAATACTATCCCGAAGAATATATAAAAAAATTAGCTTTTATACTTTCACGAAACTTTGGAGGCCCCTTTGGAACCTGCTCCCTGCCAAAGCCACTATGATCCAAACTTCATATGTCGCTAATCGTTCCTACCTGAGTATGGGGTATGCGCAGAGAAACTTTCAGTTTTTATAAAATAACGAAGGTCTGGCCGTCGCGGGCTCTTAGTCTACTAGCTTTGATTTAAATTTCAGTTTGTATCAGTTTTTGTTTAAGAATTTTATATAAAATAAATTCAGTCTGTTTGTGTTGTTTTTTTAGAATTTTTTTAAAAAAAATATATATGTGAATTTTCATTTTTTTGTAAGAAAAGATTCACCTTTTCTCACCAGTTTTTCTTTTTTGAAACAGTGTTTTCATTTATGTAAATTTTTTCAAAATATTTTTAAATTATATAATTTTCCATTTTTTTGTTATGTTAGTACTTAGTGGGCTATTATTTTGAAAACGTACATTTTTTTGTTGATTTTTAAAAAATCTATAATTTTGATATATTGTTGGTATTGACGAAAGGAAAAAGTGATTTCTGCATTTATTTTTTGTGTACTCTGAATCGGAGTTATGCGCGGTTGAATTTTTGAGGCTTTTCACGTAGTTTTGTGTAATGGTGTCAATGTTTTGTGAATAGGTGCCACAAATTTCATCCGACTTAAATATGGTTTTGCAAGTAAAAAGGAAAATAATTGAGTAATTGAAATAAGTAAGTTTAAAATTAATAACTTTTCTCTTTTCCGCTAGGCGGCGCGTAAAACCTTGGTTTACTTCAAAGCTCATATCTCAAAAAACCACCGTTTTTTTTTGTTGTTCACAAATTTTAAAGTAAACATATGCAGCTATGAAATTGAGAAATAAAAAGTCCGCAATTCAATATGGATTTTTTCTTACGATTTTTTAAAGTTTGGTATATGAAAAATTCACATGTGTTTTTTTATTAAGTTAATAATCCTGTACTAAATGTGGATCTAATAAATCAAACATTTCATATTTTAACATCTGCAATAAATTTGAACCATTTTCTGTACGGTTAAATGGTTAAAAACTTTTTAAAAAAATGTAAGTTAAGTGGTAAAATAAAGGAATTTAAATTATTAATAGGGTCTGTAAAATGTTTATTCATTTTAAAAAATGTCTACTTAGCCCCTTTTTACTAATTAAAATCTCATTAGAGACTCATAATTTTAACATTTAAAATTTCTAATGACGCCCACAAACGTTTTTTGGAACAAATTATGCTTGCATCCAATCAAAATATATTAAATTGTACCTACCTAATTTTACCTGATTTTACCTATGTCAAAACTATTTAAAGGGTATATATATATATATATATATATATATATATATATATATATATATATATATATATATATATATATATATATATATATATATATATATATATATATTTATATATATATATATTGATGTGATTGCCTTATATCAATTATATTCAAAAATATTTAGAAGACATAACGTTTAGAAAAGATAATAGTAGAAATGTCTTTCAAATTGTGCTGTAACTTGTACGGCCTCAAAAATCATACGCGGACATCAAAAAATGTGAAACTGGTCACACCAGCTGTTATTCAAAAAGCTGCGACCCTAAATTTTAATTTGCGTGATGACCAGTGTATATGTGAAACATGTCGCACTTATATCTATAAAAATAAGGTAAATTTAATTATTTTATTAAAATGAATAAAAATTCATATGCAACTAATATTTTCTATACAGCAGCTTTCATGTTTGGAAACTATCGATAGTGAAATTATTTCTATAAATCAGGATATTCAAAGAATATTCAAATACCTCCAGCATCTTTAGATCCCTCACCAGTTTCGGTTGATACTATATCTCCACCAGTTCCTGAACTACTTAATGACACTTTAGAAGATATTAGCAATGTTCTTGGAAGGTTAGCCGAATCTCCGATCAAACAAAAACATATTACAACAGGAAGTTATAAAAAAATTGCAAGTGTCACATCAGCAATAAGTCAAAGAATATTTCAAGTAGATTCAGTTAAAGTGTTATCACCAAACGAGGAAAGTGAATATACATCATGGCTTATGAACCTTAAAAAAGAATTTAAAGATGCCAGCTGTAAATCAAAACAAGTGTTTTTGTTGACAACTCTACCACGTAAATTTTGGTCAAATCAACGTATCCAGGATGAATTTAATGCATCAAGACGACTGGTAGAATTCGCCATGGATCTGTTGGAAACAGTAAGTCCTTACAGTTGGCCTCAAAGCAAACAAGTGCACAGTTTGTCACAAAAGATAGTAAAACCAATTTAAACATACTTCTTATCAGAGGAGATTAGTAGAACAATGCCTGGCCTTAAAGATGTTGTTACTATTACAGAAGGATCAACAAAAATTAGGAAATCAAAGCGGTTGGTGTTATGGACCCTCACCGACATCTACGAAATGTTCTTGAAAGAAAACAAAGATGTCAAAATCAGCTTCTCAAAGTTCACTACGTTGCGACCGAAGGAATGTATTTTAGCCGGACCTACTGGAACACAGAATGTCTGTATATGCATGATGCATGAAAATGTACGTTTGATGTGTAAGCCGCTCTTAAATTTAGTAAAAAATGAAAAAGATCCGCTTAAGAAACTGAGTTGTTCTAATGATACAGTGGATTGTGCAACAAATATATGCGATGATTGTAAAAATATCGTGGAAGCTTACACAGAAACAATTTTGGAATCTCTTGAATTTTACGAAGTAATGCATTATGAGAAATGGTTAATGCAAGATAGATATTCGTTGGAACGCACGCAAAAATATAAGGAAGAATTTGTAGAAGATTTAGTACATACATCGGTAAACAAATTAAAAATTCATGATTTAATCGCAAGGCAGCAATCAAAGTTTCTTAAGGATATACGAAACTAAGCTTACGTCACGGCGAATACGTATTTATTATGGATTTTTCAGAAAACTACTCAATGATAACGTAGAATGAGATACAAGCTGCACATTTCAATAAAGTTCAAGCCACAATCCACCCAATCGTAGTTTACTACAAATCATTTAATGATAAACTAGAGGTCTTATCTTTTGTCATTATATCTGATCATTTAATGCATAACACAGTTGCAGTTCATAAATACCAGAAAAGGTGCATTGAATTCATTGAAAAACAGCAAGAAATATATCCAAGTATCAAAAAAAATTTATATTTTACTGATCGTTCAGCAGCTCAATATAAAAATAAGAAGAATTTCATAAATCTCTGCAAACATATTGATGATTTTAAAATACCTGCAGAATGGCATTTTTTTGCAACTGCCCGCGGAAAGGGTCCATCCGATGGAATTGGAGGAACACTTAAAAGAAGAGCCCGGAGAGCTTTGCTTAGAGGAGAAAAAATATCAACAGCAAGGGAATTATTTGAATGGGCGGAAATTTGGTCGAAAAAAAGCAACCACGTTATGAAGTTTTCATATGTGTCTTCAGGAGATATCGAACTACAGGAGCAATTTCTTTCGATGCGGGTTTCGGACATTAAAACCATAAGTGGAACTCAAGGATTCCACTGTTTTTTACCGGATAACACTACACCCGATAAAATAATTGCCAAAATGTTTTCTTTTTCTGATAATCATAAATATTTCAATTTAAAGGCAAAAAGAAATATATAAATTAATTTTTACTTCACCACAATTTTAAATTGTTTGAAGTAATGCAATCTATCGTGAAAAAAAAAAATCTTACATACCCCAAATTTTATTTTTTCTTTTGTTTTGGACCATCTTCTATTTAAATAGCCAAAAAAAATTTGGTGTACGTCTGTGTGTGGGTGGGTGGGTGGTTGAGTTTTCTGAATAGGATCTTGATGAAACTTTGGCAAATGATACAGGTTCACTTGAAAATGGAAGATCTGGATTCATTTCCAATTTGGACAAAATGGCGGGGGGTCTCCCGAACACCTCTAAGTTTAAATCTTGAATAACTTCTGATCTCGGGCTATGATCTTATTGAAACTTAGTATATAAGGTTTAAGTACTGTTTTAAATATTTCTGCATACCAACTTCCAGTTTGTCACTTCCGGTTAAAAAGTTTTTTTTTCAGTTGTTTATCCCTACTGTAGCCTACAATTACCGATCGATTTTCATGAAACGTTGCGAAAAGCTTTTAAATAACATGAGAAAGATATAATCAGCTTTTGGAGCACATTGGATAAAGGGTTGAGGGGTCCACCATACAACAGGTGGTTTTTTCCACAAAGTTTTATGTTTGTTGGGAGCATAAAACATTCATTCGTGAATGAATTTTGATGACACTTTGGAAAAAGACGCAAACATGTATGACAAAGAACTGATTAGTTTTTGAGCGATAGTGAACAAAGTGGTGGGGGGTCCCTGGAGCACCCACCTGTTCTTTTGAAAGCTCTAAAACTTCTGTACCTGATAAGCAAATTGGATGAAACTTGGTACATGAGTATGTAGTAAGGTTTAAAATAGTTCTGCATCCCAACTTCCGGTTTTTCACTTCCGGTAAAAAAAATTTTTTTGTACTTTTTTGAAGTTTTTTCAGTGTCTTTATGCACACTACAGCCTACAATAATGAAGTGATTATGATGAAACTTATGGAATAGGGTTCCAATTAGTGTGAAAAGATAATTATCTTGTTTTGGGACACATTGATCAAAGTGGTGGGGGGTCTACCATACAAATGCTGACTTTTCACACTTTGTTTTTTAAGTTTGTTGGGTGCATACAGACTTCATTCATTAATCAATTTTAATGACACTTTGGAAAAAGATGGAGACTTAAGTAACAAAGAACTGATTAGTTTTTGGATAATATTGGAATAAGTGGTGGGGGTCCTCCCGAACACCTGTTTAATGTGTCACACTTTTTTCAATGTTTGTTGGGAGCACACAGCATTCGTTCGTAAACGAATTTTGGTGGCACTTTGGAAAAAGATGCAAACATGTATGGCAAAGAACTGATTAGTTTTTGAGCGATAGTGAACAAAGTGGTGGGGGGTCCCTGGAGCACCTGTTTTTTTGAAAGCTCTATAACTTCTGTACCTGATAAGCGAATTGAATGAAACTTGGTACATAAGTATATAGTACGGTTTACAATAGTTCTGCATCCCAACTTCCGGTTTTTCACTTCCGGTAAAAAAAAATTTTTTTGTACTTTTTCGAAGTTTTTTCAGTGCCTTTATGCACACTACAGCCTACAATAATGAAGTGACTATGATGAAACTTATGGAATAGGCTTCCCATTAGTGTAAAAAGATAGTTATCATCTTTTGGGACACATTGATCAAAGTGGCGGGGGATCTACCATACAACTGCTGACTTTTCACACTTTGTTTTTAAAGTTTGTTGGGAGCATACAGACTTCATTCATTAATCAATTCTAATGACACTTTGGAAAAAGATGGGAACTTAAATGACAAGGAACTGATTAGTTTTTGGACAATATTGGGATAAGTGGTACGGGGTCTCCCAAACACCTATTTACTGTGTCATCATTTTTTTAATGTTTGTTGGTAGCACACAGCATTCGTTCGTGAACCAATTTTGATTACACTTTGCAAAAAGATGCAAATATGTATGGCAAGGAACTGATTAGTTTTTTAGCGATAGTGAACAAAGTGGTAGGGGGTCCTCCAAGCACCTGTTATTTTGGAAGCTCAATAACTTCTGTACCTGATAATCGAGTTGGATGAAATTTGGTACATACACATTTAGTACGGTTTACAACAGTTCTGCATCCCAACTTCCGCTTTGTCACTTCCGATAAAAGTTTTGTTTACCTTTTCTCGTACAACAGAATTTATGTTTGTTGGGATACTACTGCCTGCTTTAATATTTTTATTATTAGAACTACGAAGTCCATAATATTGGTTAGCTTTTAATTAAAGTTTTTTATGGATATTAGCTCATTATATATCCAGAACACTATGTTTCCAGAGCTGTGGTGAAGTCAGCCTATGCATCAGCGTCGCAATATTTTTTTAATGTATTTATTTATAATATTGATTAAATTATAATGTTTATAGAAAAAATATTTTTTTAATGTTTTTTTCTAATGTTAGTGTTGGTGATGTTGAAATTATAACAAAATCTTCGATCATTGGGATCTCCAATTCTTATTCTGAATAAAAACCTGTTTCTCAATCAGAAATACACAGAAAATGGTTCAAATTTATTGCAGGTGTTAAAATATGAAATGTTTAATTTATTAGATCCACATTTAGTACAGGATTATTAGCTTAATATAAAATCACATGTGAATTTTTCATATACCAAACTTTAAAAAATCGTAAGAAAAAATCCATATTGAATTGCGGACTTTTTATTTCTCAATTTCATAGCTGCATATGTTTACTTTAAAATTTGTGAAAAACAAAATAATATATTGCGACGCTGATGCATAGGCTGACTTCACCACAGCTCTGGAAACATAGTGTTCTGGATATATAATGAGCTAATATCCATAAAATACTTTAATTAAAAGCTAACCAATATTATGGACTTCGTAGTTCTAATAATAAAAATATTAAAGCAGGCAGTAGTATCCCAACAAACACAAATTCTGTTGTACGAGAAAAAGTAAAAAATATTTTATCGGAAGCGACAAAGCGGAAGTTAGGATGCAGAACTGTTGTAAACCGTACTAAATGTGTATGTACCAAATTCCATCCAACTCGATTATCAGGTACAGAAGTTATTGAGCTTCCAAAATAATAGGTGCTTGGAGGACCCCCTACCACTTTGTTCACTATCGCTAAAAAAAACTAATCAGTTCCTTGCCATACATATTTGCATCTTTTTGCAAAGTGTAATTAAAATTACTTAACGAACGAATGTTGTATGCTTCCAACAAACATTGAAACAATAAACACGTGTTCGGGAGGATCCCACCACTTATCCCAATATTGTCCAAAAACTAGTCAATTCTTTGTCAATAAAGTCTTTATCTTTTTTCAAAGTGCCATTAAAATTGATTAATGAATGAAATCTGTATGCTCCCAACAAACTTTAAAAACCAAGTGTGAAAAGTCAGCAGTTGTATGGTAGATCCCCCGCCACTTTGATCAATGTGTCCCAAAAGATGATAATTATCTTCTTACACTAATTGAAACCTTTCCATAAGTTTTATCCAAATCACTTCATTATTGTAGGCTGTGGTGTGCATAAAAATACTGAAAAAACTGCCGACAATTAAAAAAAATTTTATTTTACCGAAAGTAAAAAACCGGAAGTTGGGATGCAGAATTTTTGTAAATCATACTAAATGCTTATGTACAAAGTTTCATCCAATTCGATTATCAGGTACAGATGTTATTGAGCTTTAAAAAAAAACAGGTGCTCCAGGGACTCCCCACCACTTTGTTCACTATCGCTAAAAAACTAATCAGTTCTTTGCCATACATGTTTGCATTTTTTTCCAAAGTGTCATCAAAATTGGTTCACGAACGTATGCTGTGTGCTCCCAAAAAACATTGAAAAAATGCTGACACAGTAAACAGGTGTTTGGAAGACCCCGTAACACTTATCCCAATATTGTCCAAAAACTAATCAGTTCCTTGTCATTTAAATTTCCATCTTTTTTCCAAAGTGTCATTAGAAGTGTTTAATGAACGAAGTCTGTATGCTCCCAACAAACTTTAAAAACAAAGTGTGAAAAGTCAGCAGTTGTATGGTAGATCCCCCGCCACTTTGATCAATGTGTCCCAAAAGATGATAATTATCTTCTTACACTAATTGGAACCCTATTCCATAAGTTTCATCATAGTCACTTCATTATTGTAGGCTGTAGTGTGCATAAAGACACTGAAAAAACTTCAAAAAAGTACAAAAAAAATTTTTTTACCGGAAGTATAAAACCGAAAGATGGGATGCAGAACTATTTTAAACCGTACTTATGTACCAAGTTTCATCCAATTCGCTTATCAGGTACAGAAGTTATAGAGCTTTCAAAAAAACAGGTGCTCCAGGGACCCCCACCACTTTGTTCACTATCGCTCAAAAACTAATCAGTTCTTTGCCATACATGTTTGCATCTTTTTCCAAAGTGTCATCAAAATTCATTCACGAATGAATGTTTTATGCTCCCAACAAACATTAAAACTTTGTGAAAAAACCACCTGTTGTATGGTGGACCCCCCAACCCTTTATCCAATGTGCTCCAAAGGCTGATAAAACTTTCTCATGTTATTTAAAAGCTTTTCGCAACGTTTCATGAAAATCGATCGGTAATTGTAGGCTACAGAAGGGATAAACACCTGAAAAAAAAACTTTTTAACCGGAAGTGACAAACCGGAAGTTGGTATGCAGAAATATTGGAAACAGTACTAAAACCTTATGTACTAAGTTTCAATAAAATCATAGCTAAAGTAAAATTTTGATCTTCATTTTTGGAAGATTTGACGTCATCGCTTTCTTGTTCTGTTGTTTCTACAATGTCTTCTACCGTAAAAGGTGTTTGATCTTCAATAAACTCTGTTGGTTTTAAATAATCATGTAAAAACCAACCGCAGTTATCAGGCTGAAGTTTAACGTATACAGGGTCCGTGGCATATGGGCCACATGGAATTGACAAAAATAGTTCGTAAAATTTTTTGTCTCAGTGATATCCATCATGGTGGTATAGTGTTGTAGTCAAAACTTTTCATTTTTTTTTTAATTATGACAAAAAACCAGAAATCTGATAATTTTATTGTTTATTTTATCAACAACATTGTTTTAAGTAAATTAAAAAAAAGTTTGTGTGTCGAAAATTCACTCGCAGCAATATTTCACTTTTTAAAACTCGACAACCCTAATTCTGGACTGATTTTTTGCAGACAACCCTATATCACCGTGTTCGTAACAAAATAATCTTTATTTTGACATAAAGTTTATCCATTAACCGGAACGTCGAAATGTTTAAAAAAAATTAATTTTTAAATTTTTAATTAATCATATTCTGGACTGAAATTTTTTAGCCAACCCACTTGCAATATATTTATTAACATATTTAATTTAATATAAAATACTTTTCATCCATTAACCAGTTCGGTGAAGGTCGTTGTATAGTCGGATCTTAGACTATAGTATTTTATTTTTGTTGGACCTGAGGATAGCTTTGGAGCAAAGCTGAAACGCGTCGTCATAATAAAATAAAAATGAATGTTTTATAAGAAATAAAAATTTTTGGACTACAACGATTAAAAACAATTTTATATTATTTCGTCCAATGAACTAATAATCATATTATTTGTGTGTAATGTTGTACTCACTTTTCAAGAAAAATTATAATAAATGAACATCATAGAAAAAATGTGATTGCCACAATTACGAATTATTTTCTTCAGAAAAAAACCCGCTTATCTACCGAAGATTTTAACTTCCTTAAAGCAAAAAATTTAAAAATATTTCTATCTAAAGATAAAGTCATACATATATTTAATATAACTTAATTAAAAAATTATAATAATTTAGTTTATTTTTAAACATCATATTACATCGAACGTACTGAAAGCAGTCAACCTAGAAAGACTTTGTACAAAAAATACGTACATAGTATGCGGAAACTGCGGGAACAAGAATTACAGAAACGATATAATACAGATTAAAAAAAACGTCGAATATCTGATACAGGTAATTATAGTGAGGTATACGTATATAATTACCTGACGTAATTATATACGTATACCTACATATTTTGTCTGTTGGATTAAATATAATATATGCTAAAAAAATTAATATATCATGATTTTTCTCTTTATTTTTTCTAAAAAACAATAACTATTAATTAAACAATTTGGTCTCCATACAATAATTTTATTACTTATGTTACAGATTGAAATTGATTTTAAAGGGCTTCACCAAGAAAAATCTACAAAATTGTTTGCAGCTATATGCAACAAAAATAATACAATATGCCAAAGAAAAATGCAAAAGTGACCTTCCTCAGGAATACAACATAAATAATAATAATGGTAACTAAAGTCTTCTTAGATAACACTATTATAAAAACATTCACTATTGTTTTTTATAATTTCAGATCTCCGTATCATAAATATTTTTAAAATGATTCATCACTTATTGCCGCCTGACACTAGATGTAAAGAATACAATGAACACTAGAATTAAAATTCGAATATAGTGAACACTTTCATTGTTATAAGGTTGGATCTAAGATCCCAGATATTTTTCATATAATTCCTATTGATAAATTTAAATACCGTCCAATAAATTTACATAAATTAATAAATGGAAACTGTTATGCAAAAATTAGAAGTTTTTGATTGTTTTTGATTATTTTTATTACTTTGAGATTAAGATAATTTTTATAAGCTCTTAAGTAAAAATTTAAAAATAGTATTAAATAAATATGAAATATTGTCGAATTCAAAAGAAATTTAGAACGTTTTTTATTTACTTCAAAATAACATAAAACTAGTTAGTAAAAATAAGGTAAGTGGTTAGCTATATTTGGAAATAATTATGGCGCTTGAGCCCTTAGTGAAGAATTATATCATCGGCCGACACTTAATGCAATAGATCTTGTGTTATAAGAAAAGGTTAAAAGCTCATCGTTTATTACAATGTAGTTCTAAGATCTTCTACAGCAATTTTATATTATATTAAATTTAACAATTGCCTTGTAAGTTTTATTGCAATTTAATTGTAAAATATACATTTAATTTTTGATGGAAACAGCAATTTCCTATTAAATTCAACAATTGTTTTGTAATTTTAGTTGTAGTAGGAATAACAATTTCATATTAATATTAAAAATTTTCTTGTAAGTAATACGAGTATGACACTTTTTAATTCTATTATATATTTGTTGAGATAACAAGTAGATTGTAGGCTCGTTTCATAAAATAAATAGTAATTTTTACTAATTAATCATTAAACCAATAAATTTATTGTGAGCTCAAAATATTTTACAAAAGATTTGTTGTTTTTACCATAACTACAATTTATTTGTTGATTTTAAAAAAATAATATATGTAAGTTCACCAACATTATTTTTGATTCAACAATTAACTTGATGTCTAAAATCCGTTACCGGAAATTGTTGAAAATAACATTTTTTTTAGAATCAAAACTTTTCTCTACTGCACACATTCAAATTCTATTTAAATTATTACAATTGATGTGTCGCAAATAAATAAATCTTAATTTTACGTATTTTAGGCTTTAAAAACCCTAATTCACCTAATATTCACTTTTTGTTGATTTTTTTCTCAAATTTGATTTAATATTTGTTTTGTAATTTTACGTTTTTTATTTGTGTTTATTGTTAAATAAGTTTAATTTTATTATATAAGTTAAATTATACTGTAAATTTTTTATGTTTGGTATTTTAGTATACCTTATCCAGTAACTGGTTAGTTTTTAATATTACGGGAAGTTCTTGGCGTAGCCCCTATGGTCACAACCCCATCCCACTAGTTTGTTTTTAAAAAATGTGAATAAATTAGTTTCTGGTATGGCTATCATACACTGGGCACTGGTACAAGACTAGAAACGTTAAAAGCAACAAAAAACGAATACATACCGGAAGTGTTCTGCTTAATCAACGTCGTTCACAAACTTAGAGCGTTTTGGTCTCTTGATCCCTTACTTCAATTTGATTTTTTACGAGTTTCTCTTCAACTTTAATTTAAAAAGCTAGAGTTATTTCTAATATGTTTATGATTTTCATACAGTGCATTAAATGTACAATATTTTTTGAGGATATAACCGATGGCACGTTCTTAATTTCTTGACCCAACAGGTTTTTTATCTTCTTCTTGTTTTATGTTAATTTTTCTGATATTTAATTCAAAACCTATAAGCATTTCCCAAAACACAACCCAATACTCAAATTCAAATTACAATATATATATGCGAAACATTTTTTGAAAAAAAAAAGTTTCTCTGTTGAGCGACTATGTTAAGCTTAATATATCGTTTTATAACGAATTCTGCGAGGATGAAAAGTTTTGTTTGCCACCTACTTGACGAGTATTCTGAGGGACAATAGTAAAGAAATTGCAGTTTATTATTATTATTCACATGATTCAAAACTGGTTGATAGCTATGAAATAAAAACTGATTATTTTCTAACTCAAAACAATATTCAATTAAATAAAACTGGTAATAATTTTTGTTTATCAAAAAATATAATTGTCTCACTCTATTAATTTTTTATAGAAATTCGAACACTTTGGCACTAATGAATATTGAAAATGTTATTGTACTTTGTTTAGAACCCTACCTTTTATATTGATTATAATGACAATAAAAAACTTGATAATTATAACCGTGGTAAGAAAAATAATCAAATTTTAAAAAAATAACGTAATCACTACAAAAGAACTAATATATTCTTTTAATATTTGATGACCATTTTCATTCCAAATCTGTTTGGCTTGTCAACAATGACTTGAAGTATGAATCTCATATTTATTACTAATAATAAAATGTCTTAACCTCACTTCTTCCAATATTCATGGCATTCATAATTTTTTGTAACATGTCTAAATCAGGTTTAAGCAATTAATGAGTATAAGTAATCCAATTTGAAGGATTAGAGTTTATAAAGAAATATGTAACAGTATATTCACATGATTGAAAACCGGTTAATAGCTATCAAATAAATAAATATTCCTAGTTTATGTTCTATTATTTCAAAATTTGAATTTCTAATACCAGTACCTACGTTATCTACAATAAAATTAAAGAATATTCCGTAAAATGTTGCATTTGGTTGCGGGTAAAAACTATGATTTTGTGTTACAGCTTTTTTGAATAGGGGAGCAGATAAATAATCGTTTAGTTTTGAGGCCAGCTGCCACGAACTTCATACTTTAAAGATTTATAATACAAAACTATAAGAACTCAAATGGTAAAACTGAAGGTTGTCACTCTATATTTTTTTACCGACACATTTCCGCAAATTTTATTTCACAATAATTCACTTAATTTAGAAAAAGACCATAACTAGTAATTTAATAAAATTTTATTGTTTCACTATATTAACTTATATTTGATAAGACTTATCTTCGAACACTTGGAACACAATATTACTATAATTTTTTTAAGAACCCTACCTTATATATTGATAATAATGAAAGCTTACAACTTTATGATTTTATCCGCGGCAAGAAAAATAATCATACTTCAAATACATAACGTATATACTGCACAACACCCGAGATTAATTATATGTATATCAATCACTATCACTTCAAAACTGTTTAGCTCGTCGACAGTGACTCGAAGAATTATTTTTATTTTTATTTCTCATGATAAAATGTTATAACTTCTCTTTTTCTAATATTCAATTTCATTATTTGTTATTCGATATATTAATTAATAACAAACATGTTTAAATATTTAAATCAGGTTTAAGTCACCCAACGATTTAAATAATTATGATAATTGTTTTCAAATGTCAGTAAAGTAGTTCACTTAAGAAAAAACAATCATGACTTTTATTGTATTTTTTTTTTATTATTAAAAGCTTTTGGTTTCATGAATTTATTTAAGGAATTTATCTGACACAAAATAAAATATGATAATCAAGTTAATGGCCAGCTTATAATTATAATAAATATCATAAAAATGTTTTATATTTTACAACAAGACTAACTAATTTTTTAGGTTTGAAAATACCAGAGGTTAGCTAGCTTTAAGATTTTATTAAGATTTTGGTCCATACGATAGCAAAGGATCTAACCATTGTGCAGTTTGGAATTATAAAACAAGAGAAATAAATGTATTCAATTGAAGTTTTCACTTGCTTTGAAAAGCGAAAAATCCGTAACAAATATTTTATCTCAATTCCGGTCGGTTCAGGAATCGAACCGGTGTCCTTCTGATCAAAGTTTATGGTTAACTATTTGACCAGCGACGAGCTAATAATTTGTTGTTGGACGATCGACTTAACATCGCATTTATTTTTTATTCATTTTCAGTGTCAATTTTTTATTTATTCTACGAACACGTTTTACCGTTCTTCATACTTCAACCAAGTTGACATTGACTGAAGAACATAATGGATCTACGTATATGGGAGACTAATCCCAACTATTGGAGAATGGCCACTAACCAATTTAAATTCAAGATTTTATTGAGATCTTTGTCTATACGATAACAATGGATCTAATCATTATGTAGTGTAACGTTTTTTTTTACTATACAAAAAGATTCAATCTAAAATTTTAGTACTGATCAATTTACCTTTGAAAAATTTTAAATGAAAAACAAAAAAAAACTAACGAAGAAGAAGAGAAATGAAAAGTTGGGAGTTCGTATAAAGACCTGAGATTGAAAAGTTGAATTATTGCGGATTTGATTTTTTTTTTAAATTTAAAATGGAAAAGTGAAGCCTAATTAAAATATTCATATTGTTGAATTTAAATCTAAAACGTTTAATATTATTTTGGAAAAATTTAGATAGAAATCTAAAAGTTAGTGTTAGAATTACGTTCTCATATTTTAATTTAATGTAAAGAATTTATTGAAAGAAAAAAAATAGAAAACGAAAATGTTTTCATAAATATTAATAGTTGGAACTGATGTTCATGGAAATGAAACTAAATTGTGTTTTGGAAAATTTTGTTTTTTTTTCTGTTTAAATTTGGCTAATACATATTTTGGTTCGTATAGAGATTATTTAGTAAACTTTTAAAAAGAAAACAATTATAAACCATTAAATAAAAATTATTAATGATTATAAATTATTAATTAAGTTTTGGTAAAACTGCCAAACAAAAATATAAAGACAAAATCGAATAATATTTAGTTAAAGAAAACAAAAGAAAAGCGATGTTATATTTTTAATTATTATGTTTGATGAAATTTGTTTTACAAATAAATGAAAATTGATGTAATGCAGGTGTGATATCAGAACTTTTATTTTCTTTCATGAAGGCATTTGAATTTTTATATTAATAGAATTTGAATTACTTGAATATTTATTGGATTGAACTTCATTATTGGAATTACAGCCATATCAGTAAAGTTGGTTCGTTGAAGTTAGTTTGATTAAAGTAAAATTGGTTGAAGTACATAATAAGAATACAGGACATCATTTTGAAGAGAAAGCAGATACTTACACAATTTTATTTAAAGAAAAAAACGGAATTACATATTAAAAGTAATATTCAATTTTTTTGTATTTATGAATTTAAAATTTTATTAGGTTTGCTTTGTTTAAATGTTTTTATATTATATAATATAGAATGTTTTAGATTAACCGATTGTTGGTAGAATGCCTTGGCTGTACTGAATAATGGAAATATGTTGTTGAAATGATGTAGTAGTGAAGTCAAGGTCAGGTAGTGGTGGTTGGAAGCAATTTGTGTTTGGTTTCCTTTCTTTTCCTTTATCAATTTTTCTCTAGTTTGGTTTTTTTTTTTCTATACAATTAAATTTTCTTTCGACTATATTTTTTCTGAATTGCACTCTACACTTTTGTAAGGGAAAGAACGCACATAAATTGAACCCCCCATCGTCTGAGCTATGCAAGAGCATTGCTAGGAGTGCAGCGTTCTCGCTAGAATTGAGTTTTCACAACTTAATCTTAGCAATCGTCATCTTCCCGTTACAAAATGGCGCTCAATAAAGTGGGCTCAAAGGTCAGAATGCTTAGATCCATCTGATCTAAACATTGTGCATTAAAAGTCCAATTTTATTATATTTTTTTTTAAAAGCCGCAAGGGTAGGTTTTTGTCCTTCTGACAAGTTCCTAATGGGGTTTACAATCCTGCGTACCCTAGTTAAGTAGTGACTTTTGACTGCTGAGAGAATGTCTGAAGTGGTGAAGCATCATGAATGGTTTTTGTTGACATCTGATGGTTTACTATCTAAGTCATCCCACCATGAATGTTTCACCAAGCTTAGGAGTTCTTGAGGTGGTCATGGAAACTACATGTTACGCTCGCTTAATATATTCTTATCATGGTCTTCCGAAATACAATTCGTTAGAGCGTAACTTGTTGGGATCTTGGAAGAGCGTTGCGATGGCAGACGATAACAGGGTTTAATTTTAGCTGAATTAGCTAGTGTTGGTACCAATGCTAGTCAGTTGAATTAGTTGGCCTGTACTTCGTGCTGCTTTGGCTAACGTTTTTTCAACATAAATTCCAACATTCTAAATCCTCATTACAGATTTTCGCGGTTTCTTCTTTAGGTGGGCAAGGAGCAGATGGATGGAAAATGCTAGCATTTGGTTTTTAGAGCTAATGCTGGACCATTACTGTCTCATTGTCAATCTATTGACGTTGCCGTGATTTTCTTCCAAACGCTCAATTTTTTTAATCATATTAGAATATTTTACTTTTTTTTCAAAGTCTTCTTCAGTGGTAGTAGCTACCAATGAAAGTTAAGACTGGTCAGCTGATCGTTGACCAATACAAATAATTACAACAAAAAAGTCTTTCTTGCTTTAAAGTATTTTCCTCTTTGAAAAGACTTTGATCCAATAAAGCAAAAACTAATGTCGAGTTTTGATTCAGAACCTTTTCTTTTAGGAAGAGATTTTGAAGCAACTCTTTTGTATATATGTATATATATTTATCGCAAGGGTGAAATTTGGTCCTTCTGACTAAATCTCTCACTAGTAAAGTGAAGAAGCTTGGGAATGTCGGGAAGGCTTAACGGTTAAGGGATCATGCTGCGATCTTGTTGGTAATTGGTAGATGTCCACTAATACCATCCGAGTATGTATGTCTTGGCTTGGTTGAGGTTCTCGGTTTTCTTTAGTTGCTTCACACACTGCGCTCGTTAACGTAATTCTCCTGTTTTCTTTTTTCTAGTCTTTAGAGCGTATGTCTATTATAGATATGTTCAGATGAATCCCGGTGGACGATACTAGGAGTATATCTGGAAGGTATACTGTTATACTTTCAGTTGTCCTGCCTACGCTTTCGTGCCTCCCCGATTGTCATCGGGAGCATATGAAATATAATATCCGTTTCTCACTGTAGAAGTTCCGGTTGTGTAATCGGTTTACGAGCGAACACAGTTGGAAAATGTTGGGACTTGGCAATATAGCTATATCCAAACCAACTGTATTTCCTGGTGAATGGATGATACTACCGAAATAGTCTGCTAATATCCCATTATTGTTATTTAAAGTAAATTTTAATGTCAAATTTAAATTTTAATGTCAAATTTAATTTTTAATGTTTCACAACCACCACTCAGGAACTGATTAGTTCAATAGTTAAAATCTTTCTAATCAAACACAACAATCATCTGACTTCAGTACAGGCAAGGTTTCCTACCACAGCTTCATAAAAATTCAATTTTCAGGTTATTGAAATTAATTTATAAATTTATAAATAATCATTTTTATTATTGTTTGCTTAACTTAATTATTTTTCTTTTAAATTATAGCAAGTTTTAATAATTGCTATTATAATTTGTTAATTTTACATATTTATATTAATTAATTTTGCTCACTACGATTACATTTAGATTACTTTAATTATCAGCTACGAAGAAGCTATAACAACTTTTCATTTCATTTCATATCTTTCGTTTGTTCTTTTTACTTTATTGTTAAAATAAATTTTTTAAAATAAATTTTTTCACTCGCAAGACAATCAAATATCTCACACTGTTCAACATAGTTCTCAAGTACCGGCATCTTCTTCACCAAATTTACCATTAAATTCAAAAACATGTCCAGTAGAACATTTTTCTTCTTCTTTTCAACCACGTTTTCCTAATCCACCTCCTGTGGTACCCAACAATCAACTGTACAATGATAAGCATTCTAGTATCATTAAAAACTGGAATGTTTTGTTTTCCGGTAGATCCGATGGACTTGAAGTTGAAGAATTCATATATCGAGTTGGAATTCTCAATAATACCTCATTTCCAGACAACTTCACAATTTTGTCGAAAAATCTCCATCTCTTGTTTACAGACCAAGCCTCCGAATGGTACTGGCGTTATCATCGTCGCACACAATCACTTAATTGGCATGATGTATGTCAAGCTCTTCGTGTTGAATTTGAAGACCGTCGTACAGATGATGACATACGTGAACTTATGAGAGCTCGAAAACAGAAGAACGAGGAATCTTTTGACGATTTTTTCTCTGCGATGCTCAGATTGTCAGATAAACTTAGTATTCCACTCACTGATCGCGAACTGTTATCGCAATTGAAAAATAATCTTCGAGGTGAAATCCGTAAAGATTTACTTTACGTTAGTTTGTTTAGTGTTGAACATCTTCGTCAATTATGTCGAGACCGTGAAAAAACTTCTCAAAGATTTAATGCCACGTAATCGAGAGTTTACATTTAGACCTGTTCGTCATATTACAGAAATTACTAACCAGGAAAGTCTAGACACAAATTCTCATGACGTGACTGCTCTCCAATCTTCTCATCAACATCGTGTTCTACCGAACAAACTTATTTGATGGAACTGCAGGAAAGAAGGACATCGTTTTCCAGAGTGCCAGGAAATGCCAAGGTTATTCTACTGGGGTTGTGGAAAAGATAACGTTTATCGTCCAGACTGTGAACGTTGTCAGGGAAACTTGAGGGGGAGTCAGAACACCAATATCAGCTCTCGCTCCTAAACTCACTCTTAAATTCTTGTAAATCTGAATTAAGTTCTAAATCAAATAAGTCAGATTCCATATTTTGTTCAACTATTTTTTCATCAGAAAAACCTTTTGTCCAACCTCTGTTAGTTTCATCTCGTCCGACTCAAATTTCACTCTCAAATTCCTTAACGGATAACAATCTTACTATTCCTTCTGAAAATTTTACGGTTTCTTCTCCAAATGCATTACCCTCAGATAATAAAATTATAATTCTTCAATCTAATAAAAACTATGATCTTCCTCCATCGGTTAAATTTCCTATTAAATCTCACCATCAACGACTTAAAGACTATATGGCTATAAGAAAGAAACTTTTTATAACCGAAATCGATAATTGTAAACCTCCAACGAGATCAACTATTCGAATGCGAAATTTCTGGCGAAGACGTAAATCATTCCGTACAAAAGTCGTATCGTCCATAGTAGCGGTAAAGAATGATGTACGGTCTTATGCAGAAGTTCAATTGTTAGGTCATAAACGAGTTGGTTTACTTGATAGCGGTGCGTCAATTAGTGTGATTAGTGGTGAGTTTGCCCAAGAACTAATGAAGTCATCAGATTTATTGGTACGGTCACCTGCAAAGGTTCGTACTGCTGACGGGGTTAGTCAAAAAGTGTTTGGTCATTTTAATTCCAAAATTTCATTTCATGGAAGAACTAAATCCATTGATTTTTACGTAATTCCTTCTCTCTCTCAAAATCTATACCTAGGTATTGATTTTTTTCATTCCTTCAATATATTTGGACATTTAACTTCTCTACCACCAGTTTTTACTGACGAATCGATTATATCCACTTTGTCAGCAGATGAAAATGAACAGTTGCAGGATACGATCCAACTGTTCCCATCATTTTCAAAAATGGGCTTGGGTAAAACACATATATTAGAACACGTAATTGATGTTGGCGACACTGTCCCCATCAAACAAAGGCATTATCCAATTTCACCAGCCATTGAGAAATTGATGGGAGAGGAGTTGGATCGTATGCTGTCACTGGGAATAATCGAAGAAAGTTCAAGTGCCTGGAGTTCGCCCGTAGTTTTAATCCGTAAACCTGGTAAAGTACGTCTTTGTCTTGATTCCAGAAGGGTCAATTTAGTTTCAAAAAAAGAAGCTTATCCTCTCCCACAAATTGACGGAATACTGAGTCGTCTGCCACAAGCAAACTTCATTTCTAGTATAGATTTGAAGGATGCTTTCTAGCAGATACCACTTGAAAAACACTCTCGAGAAAAGACCGCATTCACAGTACCCGGTCGGCCGTTGTATCAATTTGTCAGGATGCCTTTTGGACTGTGCAACGCGCCACAAACCATGTCGAAATTGATGGATCTAGTAATTCCTCCTTCACTCAAGTCACGCGTCTTTGTGTATATAGATGATCTTCTTGTGGTTACTGACACATTTGAGTCTCACATACAAATATTACAAGAGTTGTCTATATGCTTAAAGCGTGCCAACTTAACCATTAATGTTGAAAAAAGCAAGTTCCTTCTACCGGAGGTTAACTACTTAGGATATGTTGTGGGGAGTGGAGTGTTGAAAATAGATCCAGATAAAACAGCTGCGATCGCGAATTTTCCGTTTCCTCAATCAGACAAACAGGTACGTAGGTTTTTAGGAATGGCGGGTTACTACAGACGTTTTATTTGTGAGTTTGCATCACTTTCGGCTCCAATCTCTGACTTATTAAAAAAATCTTCGAACAAACCTGTTTGGTCTAAAGAAGCGGATACGGCCTTTATTGCTATAAAAAATGCTTTAACTTCTGCACCTGTTCTGATAAACCCTAATTACAGGGAACCATTCATTCTCCAATGCGGCGCTAGTAATGACGGTGTGGGCTGTGTTTTGATTCAACTGGACAGTGAAGGTATTGAACATCCGATTGCCTTCATGTCCAAGAAACTTAACTCGGCACAGCGGCATTACTCCGTTAGTGAAAAAGAGTGTCTAGCTGCGATGTTAGGTGTTAAAAAGTTCAGAGCTTATGTCGAGGGTCACACCTTCAAAATTATTACAGATCATGCATCCCTTAAATGGCTGATGAATCAAAAAGACCTGTCTGGTCGTTTGGCCAGGTGGAGTCTTAAATTACAAGGGTATGATTTTGAAATTGAGCATAGGAAAGGTAGCTTGAATATTGTTCCTGATGCCTTGTCTAGAATGTATTCAGTAGATGCTATCAATAGAGATGAATCAGTTAGAGTGGAACTCGATCTAACTTCAGAAGCCTTTAAATCAATAGAATATCTTAGACATGTTTCAAATAAATTTTTATTTATTGTAAAAAATTAAATAAATAAAAAGGTATTTTGTTTGATCTCCAAGTTGTTGTATATTAAATGAAATCAATAATTTAAATTAATAAATTATTGTTAAATTGAATCACCAAACAATCTTTTTAGTAAGTATAAATAAATAAATATACTTACTAAAAAGATTGTTTGGTGATTCAATTTAACAATAATTTATTAATTTAAATTATTGATTTCATAGAATATCTTAATTTGGTCAAAATTGTTTGTGATTCAGATGGTTCATTGCCTGACTTGCGTGAGTCAAACGGACTAATGTATAAGAAATTGAACTTTTCAATAGCTGACGTGCCCCCTGACGAGGAGGTTTGGAAGTTATGGATCCCTGCGGAATTAACTGACGAGTTGATTGCAAAGGCCCATAACCCACCGACCTCATCTCACGGTGGAGTCGCTAAAACTCTGCATAAGTTACGTCGATTCTTTTACTGGCCCCGAATGACAAACCAAGTACAAAATTTTATATCTGCTTGTGATATTTGCAAAGAAGTTAAAGCTCCGAACATTGTCCTGCGCGCTCCTATGATCACACCCTTTAAAACTGAAAGAATGGGTCAGCGTTTATTTGTAGATATCTTAGGACCATATCCTCGTTCAAAAACCGGTAATATTGCCATCCTTGTTGTATTAGACCATTTTTCCAGATTTCCTTTTTTATTCCCACTACGAAAATTATCTTCTGAACCCATGTGCCATGCTTTAAAGACTCACGTTTTTCACTTACTTGGTTGTCCAGAATATGTGGTAACAGATAATGGTTCACAATTTAGATCCAAATTTTTTGAAGAGTTTTTAACCAAATGGGGTGTTAAACATACGTATACAGCAGTCTATTCTCCTCAAGCTAACGCGTCTGAGCGAGTGAACCGAAGTGTCCTCGCTGCTATTCGTGCTTATATTGGGGAGGATCATACTAAATGGGATAATTATTTAAGTGATATAGCTATTAGCTTGTGCGTTAAGATCTGCGTTACATCAAACCATAGGATGTTCTCCATATTTTGCAGTGTTTGGTTTACCAATGATAACGCATGGTTCTACTTATGAGATATTGAAGTCTTTAAATCCTTTAGAGGAACCTGGAGAAACACTTAACCGATGAGATAAGTTGGCCAAAATACGTTTGAAAATACACGATTTAACAGCTGAAGCTTTTGCTCGTAACGCCGTTCGTTACAACTTGCGCTCACGTGTGTTGAAATATAGTCCCGGAGACTTAGTTTACAGACGAAATTTTATTCTAAGCAACGCAGCACAAAACCTAAGTTCAAAACTGGCTCCGAAGTTCTTGAAAGCTAAGGTGATCCGGCTTGTAGGTAGCGCCGCTTATGAGTTGGAGGACCTGATTTCACAACGTCAGTTCTCAACGAGCAGTTTATCATTCCAAAGATATTCGACCGTAGTGAAACTCCTTTTGTTTGTCTCACTGATTTTTTTTTTTGCATTCTTCTATTCCTCTCGTTTTTTTTATTAAATAAATTTTGTTTTTTTTTCTGTTTTGACTCAGAAATTAAAATTTTTTTTATTTCCGACTCATTTTACAATTAACTTTGGATTTTTTTAAAACTAGTTCAATAATTCTTCTTGCTAGTTCAATCAATAAAGCACCAGTTTTAATCTCAGTCGTGGATTCGAGCACTTCTTATTTTTTTAGCAAAAAAATATTTGTTTTCATGTTTAGTTGATTTTTGATGATCGGAAACTTCAGGGTGAACGATTTCAGTTCATATTTAAGGCTTTCTTCCTCGTTCTCCCTGTCCTGTAACGTTTTTTTTACTATACAAAAAGATTCAATTTAAAATTTTAGTGCTGATCAATTTACCTTTGAAAAATTTTAAATGAAAAACAAAAAAAAACTAACGAAGAAGAAGAGAAATGAAAAGTTGGGAGTTCGTATAAAGACCTGAGATTGAAAAGTTGAATTATTGCGGATTTGATTTTTTTTTTAAATTTAAAATGGAAAAGTGAAGCCTAATTAAAATATTCATATTGTTGAATTTAAATCTAAAACGTTTAATATTATTTTGGAAAAATTTAGATAGAAATCTAAAAGTTAGTGTTAGAATTACGTTCTCATATTTTAATTTAATGTAAAGAATTTATTGAAAGAAAAAAAATAGAAAACGAAAATGTTTTCATAAATATTAATAGTTGGAACTGATGTTCATGGAAATGAAACTAAATTGTGTTTTGGAAAATTTTGTTTTTTTTTCTGTTTAAATTTGGCTAATACATATTTTGGTTCGTATAGAGATTATTTAGTAAACTTTTAAAAAGAAAACAATTATAAACCATTAAATAAAAATTATTAATGATTATAAATTATTAATTAAGTTTTGGTAAAACTGCCAAACAAAAATATAAAGACAAAATCGAATAATATTTAGTTAAAGAAAACAAAAGAAAAGCGATGTTATATTTTTAATTATTATGTTTGATGAAATTTGTTTTACAAATAAATGAAAATTGATGTAATGCAGGTGTGATATCAGAACTTTTATTTTCTTTCATGAAGGCATTTGAATTTTTATATTAATAGAATTTGAATTACTTGAATATTTATTGGATTGAACTTCATTATTGGAATTACAGCCATATCAGTAAAGTTGGTTCGTTGAAGTTAGTTTGATTAAAGTAAAATTGGTTGAAGTACATAATAAGAATACAGGACATCATTTTGAAGAGAAAGCAGATACTTACACAATTTTATTTAAAGAAAAAAACGGAATTACATATTAAAAGTAATATTCAATTTTTTTGTATTTATGAATTTAAAATTTTATTAGGTTTGCTTTGTTTAAATGTTTTTATATTATATAATATAGAATGTTTTAGATTAACCGATTGTTGGTAGAATGCCTTGGCTGTACTGAATGATGGAAATATGTTGTTGAAATGATGTAGTAGTGAAGTCAAGGTCAGGTAGTGGTGGTTGGAAGCAATTTGTGTTTGGTTTCCTTTCTTTTCCTTTATCAATTTTTCTCTAGTTTGGTTTTTTTTTTCTATACAATTAAATTTTCTTTCGGCTATATTTTTTCTGAATTGCACTCTACACTTTTGTAAGGGAAAGAACGCACATAAATTGAACCCCCCATCGTCTGAGCTATGCAAGAGCATTGCTAGGAGTGCAGCGTTCTCGCTAGAATTGAGTTTTCACAACTTAATTTTAGCAATCGTCATCTTCCCGTTACAGTAGTTTGGAATTATAAGTCACTTGAAATGCATGTAGTCAATTGAATAGAACGAAAAGTTGCTATTCGTAAGTCCATAATGTTTTTCATTCAATGTCAACTTGGTTGAAGTATGAAGAACGATAAAACGTGTTCGTAGAATAAAAAAAAAATAAGATAAAAATTGACACTAAAAATGAATTAAAAATAATTGTTATGTTAAGTCGATCGTCCAAAAACAAATTTTTATCACCATAAAGTCTGATCAGAAAGACGCCGGTTCGATTCCCGAATCGACCGAAATTGAAATAAAACATTTGCTACGGATTTTTCACTTTTCAAAGCAATTTTTTATTCAATGTAATGGAATACATTAACATTTCTAGTGATTTATAATTCGTTAGCTATCTTACCTGTGATTTCAGTTCCAGTGAAGTATTTTTCAGGTCTCAGGAAATTGTCAATGATACATCACAATGCTTATTGTCAGTATAATATTCCAATCAATAAAATGGAATAAGTTGATGAAATTAATATTGCTGAGAAATTCGTGAACATCACTAAAGGTTTATAATTAAAAACTTAATAGCCTTAATAAACTTAAAACTTAATAAAAACTACTTCTTTTTAAATCCAAAAAAAATATTGCGACGCTGATGCATAGGCTGACTTCACCACAGCTCTGGAAGCAAAGTGTTCTGGATATACAATGAGCTAATATCCATCAAATACTTTAATTAAAAGCTAACCAATGTTATAGACTTCGTAGTTCTAATTATAAAAATATTAAAGAAAGCAGTAGTATCCCAACAAACATAAATTCTGTTGTACGAGAAAAAGTAAAAAAAATTTAACCGGAAGTGACAAACCGGAAGATAGGATGCAGAACATTTGTGAACCGTACTAAATGTTTATGTACCAAGATTCATCCAATTCGATTATCAGGTACAGAAGTTATTGAGCTTCCAAAATAACGGGTGCTCGGAGGACCCCCTACCACTTTTTTTACTATCGCTAAAAAAATTAATCAGTTCCTTGCCATACATATTTGCATCTTTTTGCGAAGTGTCATCAAAACTACTTAACGAACGAATGTTGCATGCTTCCAACAAACATTGAAACAATAAACAGGTGTACGGGAAGACCCCACCACTTATCCCAATATTGTCCAAAAACTAATCAGTTCTTTGTCATTTAAGTCTTTATCTTTTTTCAAAGTGTCATTAAAATTGATTGATGAATGAAGTCTGTATGCTCCCAACAAACTTTAAAAACAAAGTGTGCAAAGTCAGCAGTTTTATGGTAGACCCCCGCCACTATGATCAATGTGTCCCAAGAGATGATAATTATCTTCTTCCACTAATTGGAACTTTTTCCATAAGTTTCATCATAATCACTTCATTATTGTAGGCATAAACACACTGAAAAAAATTGAAAATTTACAAAAAAAAAATTTTGTACAGATGTTATTGAGCTTTCAAAAAAATAGGTGTATGGGACACCCACCCCCACCACTTTGTTCACTATCGCTCAAAAACTAATCAAATCCTTGCCACACATATTTGCATCTTTTCCAAAGTGTCATTAATATTCGTTCACGAACGAATGGTGTGTGCTCCCAACAAACATTGAAAAATGGTGACACAGTAAACAGGTGCTCGGGAGGTCCCGCACCACTTATCCCAATGTTTTCCAAAAAATAATCAGTTCTTTGTCATTTAAGGTTCCATATTTTTTCAAAGTGTTCCAAAGTGTCATTAAAATAAATTAATAAATGAAGTCTGTATGCATGCTCCCAACAAACTTTAAAAACAAAGTGTGAAAAGTCAGCAGTTGTATGGTAGACCCCCCGCCACTTTGATCAATGTGTCCCAAAATATGGTAATTATTTTTTCACACTAATTGAAATCTTTTCCAAAAGTTTCATCATAATCACTTCATTATTGTAAGCTGTGGTGTGTATAAACACACTGAAACGTTTTTTTACCGGAAGTGAAAAACTGGTAGTTGGGGTGGAGAGCTGTTGTGAACCGTTTCTAAATGCTCATGTACTAAGTTTCATCCAATTCGATTATCAGGTACAGATGTTATTGAGCTTTCAAAAAACAGGTGTATAGGACACCCAACACCACTTTGTTCACTATCGCTCAAAAACTAATCAATTCCTTGCCATAAATGTTTGCATCTTTTTCCAAAGTGTCATCAAAATTCTTTCACAAACGAATGCTGTGTGCTCCCAACAAACATTGAAAAAATGGTGACACAGTAAACAGGTGTTCGGGAAGACCCCCACCACTTATTCCAAAGTGTCATTAAAATAAATTAATGAATGAAGTCTGAATGCTCCCAACAAACTTTAAAAACAAAGTGTGAAAAGTCAGCATTTGTATGGTAGACCCCCGCCACTTTGATCAATGTGTCCCAAAAGATGATATTATCTTCTTACACTAATTGAAACCTTTTTCATAAGTTTCATCTTAATCACTTCATTATTGTAGGCTGTAGTGTGCATAAAGACACTGAAAAAACTTCAAAAAAGTACAAAAAAAAAATGTTACCGGAAGTGAAAATTCGGAAGTTTGGATGCAGAACTATTGTGAACCATACTAAATACTCATGTACCAAGTTTCATTCAATTCGATTATCAGGCACAGATGTTATAGAGCTATTAAAAAAACAGGTTCTCCAGGGAACCCACACCATTTTGTTCAATATCGCTTAAAAACTGATCAGTTCCTTGCCATACATGTTTGCATCTTTTTCCAAAGTTTCATTAAAATTCATTCACGAACGAATGTTTTATGCTCCCAACAAACACAAAAACATTGTGGAAATGGTGGACCCCAAACCCTTTATCCAATGTGCTCCAAAAGCTGATAAAATCTTTCTCATGTTACTTGAAAGCATTTACCAACGTTTCATGAAAATCGATCGAGGGGGGGCAATTATTGGCTATTTAGACAGAGGATGGTCCAAAACAAAAGAAAAAACAAAATTTGGGCTATGTACTTCACACAATTTAAAATTGTGGTAAAGTAAAAATAAAATCAATTCGGATGCGTTAGTCTACTGGACTATTATTACATATGTCCTAAAAATCATGAACGAGAACTAACACGTTCAATTGGAAATCACGTTCAATTTAATTTCCTATCAATATGATCTATTTAAAAATATTATTTTTATATCAAAAGTATTGAAACAAAAACAAAACATATAATAGACAATAACAGACAATAGTTCTATAGACAATAGTTCTATTTTTTTTTTTTTTTTTTAATAAAATGTGATGTGTAGTAGGCATTACAATATGTGTCACAACAACACATAAAAACCTTTTAAGACCAAGGTCCCACAACAACATGCGTTCTAAGGATGTTAATGAACGCAAATCTGTTTTTCTTTGTTTTTTTAATATTTTTTGTTAAATAATGGACAACTAAACTATAAATCCTATCACATATAAAATATGACATAGGCAAATCTTTTGAACAAAATTGAAGACATATCTACGAAATTAAATCTGTTACTTGAAAGCCGATTATCAGAGGATGTGCATAGAAGATCTCCACCAGTTTTGGACCATCAAATACTTAATGGTCAGTTTTTAAATAGTGAGAATAATAGTCCCTCATTAGTATCGGACCATCTAGTTCCAGTGACTCAAGTTGAAATTAATGCATCACCAAAAAAAGATAACATACCCGAACCCGATAACGCAGAGAGAGTGTGTGGTAATGCATCAGGTCAATCTACACATCCGCAAGTACCATCAAGTTCACATTCTCCGTTGCAGAATAACAGTTGTATTACTGCCGTGAGACCCAGGCGGTGGATCTTCATAAGTCGGCTTCATCATTCTGTAACAGATGAGATGTTTAAAGATTTCCTAACCAACAATTTAGAATTAACTGACGTGTACATTAAACGAATGCAACCAAAAGCGGTGAACGGTGTTAGGTGTGATCATATTTCTTATCGTATTAGTGTTCCAGATGCTAGTTATTCAACCGTGATAAATTCTACTGTATGGCCGGCCGGATTACTGATAAAGGACTTTGAGTTCAGACCACACTATAATCCTTTTTTTCGGATTGTCAGTCCAAAGATGCAACCAAAATAACCTCGCATGCTAAGACGACCACTCATGAAACCACAGATGAAAAGAATAACTATACATTCTACTTCCAAAATGTAAATAGAATGGCGTCTAAAGCCGAAAGTTTTTCAAACTTTGTCGTAAAAACAAATTTTTCTGTATATGCTCTCTGTGAAACCTCTTTTAATCAGAACATTCATGGTTCTGAATTCTTTCCCAATCATTATTTGGTTTACAGATGCGATCGTTCTACATTGACAAGCTCCAAAAAGTCAGGTGGTGGAGTGCTTATAGCGATCCATTCAATGATAACAAGTGTACCAGTAGATCTACCGAACTCAGTTATTGAAGAAATTTGTGTTAAAGCAATTATCAATAAAACGACATTCTATATCTACACAGTTTATATTCCTCCTGATTCTAATATTGAAATTTATATGAAGTGCAGTGAATCAATTGGTGAAATTTATAATTTAGCAGACTCAACTGATCAAATATTGATCCTTGGGGACTTTAACTTACCTAATATTTGTTGGTCACGCGATGCTGAAATGAACTGTCTGTTCCCAACCAACACCTCATCTGTCATCGATAATTTATTCATAGATGCGACACTTAATTTCAATCTATATCAAATTAACGGCATAGCCAATGCAAATGGTAGATTTTTGGATTTAATATTCACCAACGAGCTTAATACCTTTAATGTAACTGAGTCCGAAACACCTTTCGTCTCAAATGATGTACACCACAAAGCTCTTGAAATTTTTTTCGATTTTTCTGATATCTCCTCAAGTTGTATAAACCACAAAAATACCAATTTAGAGTACAACTTTAATAAAATTGATGCTAACAACTTCAGAGTATATCTTGAATCAATCGAATGGGATGATGAATTAGCTTCAGACGATATTAACTGTAATGTCACAAGATTTAACGACCTTATGCACCGTGGCTTTGAATTGCATGTACCTCTGAAAAGAATAATGGCAAATAAATATCCACCATGGTTTGATGACACTTTAATAAATTTAAAGAACAAAAAAAACAAAAACTATGCTAAAATGAAAAAAAGCCATCTGGACACTGATAAACAAGTATTCCGAGACAGCTATAAAAACTTTGAATCATATTATAATCTGCGGTATAAATCTTATATTGCTAAAATTCAAAGCAAAATAAAAACTAATCCTAAGCATTTTTGGAATTTCGTTGGAAGCAAACGGGCAAATAATGGATATCCCGCAATTATGAAGTTCAATGGTGTCAATTCATCTGACCCTCAGATAATTTCTAATATGTTCGCAGACTTCTTACAGTCAGTTTATAGGCCTGAGATTGTTGATATACGTAACAACTCTTCAGAATTTACAAGTAATATATCTATTGCAGCTCCAGTCATATCCCCAGAGGATATTCTATCTGCACTCAAATCATTTAAAGATGGGTGTGGTCCAGATTTAATACCATCTTCTATTCTGAAAACGTTTGCCAATACTTTGAGTGATCCACTATGTCAGCTATTCAACAAATCTCTTGCTAGTGGAGTTTTCCCTTCTGCATGGAAGATCTGCAAAATAACACCGATCTTCAAATCAGGGAAAAGAAGCGATGTATCTTGCTACAGGGGAATAGCATCTTCTTCATCTATTCCTAAGTTATTTGAAGTATTAATTTGTAATTCTTTTAAAAAGGTGGTAACCAGTCACCTCTGTGTTAACCAGCATGGTTTTATGCCTGGAAGATCAACATCAACAAATTTAGTTGAATTCACCAGCCGTGTTTTAAAAGCTATCGAGCAGCATCATCAGGTGGACACAGCGTATACTGACTTTAACAAAGCGTTTGATTCAATAAGTCATAGCAAAGGCCTTAATAGCTTATCTGAATTTGGATTTACGAAACATTTCGTAATCTGGTTCAGTTCTTACCTAGAAAACCGGCATCAATTTGTTGAAATCGGTGGAAAAAGATCTAAGATTATAAGAGCTTCTTCTGGAGTACCACAAGGCTCACACATTGGCCCATGGATCTTCTTGATCTTTATTAATGGAATCGCCAAAATAATTAAACATTGCAACATTCTAATTTTTGCTGATGATCTAAAAATATTTCGAATCATAAGAGGACCTGATGACTGTGATAAATTACAAGAAGACATCAACAGTCTAAGTGAATGGTGTGAGATAAACCACCTCCATCTAAATATCTCAAAATGTAAAGTTATATCCTTCCATAACAAAAAGAACCCAATACTAAACGATTATCACATCAATGGTTCTATCCTTCAAAGAGTTAAGGAAATCAAAGATTTAGGAATCACATTTGTCGAAGATATGAATTTCAACAAACACATCAATCTCTGTGTAGCGAAAGCTAACGCTATGTTGGGCTTCGTTAAACGCTGGACTCACGAAATAGATGATCCAAGTACACTTTTTATACTTTACTTTGCATACATTAGATCCCAGCTCGAATATGCCGTAACTGTGTGGTGCCCATATTATGTTGTCCATATTAAAAAAATCGAGAGCATCCAGAAAAAATTTCTTCTATACACCTTGAAGAAAACGGGATGGGATAGTTATGATTACGAGTTATCTTACCACGAAAATGTTGCTAGACTACCACCTTATGTTATGAGATGTGCTGGGTATAATATCGTAACACTTGAAAATAGGCGTAAAATTCTGGGCGCTTCTCTACTGGGTAATTTATTATTGGGACATACGGATTCATCTTTTATTTTAGAGAATATTCAACTTAATGTTCCTAATAGAAACCTTAGACACCAGTGTTTCTTGCATCTAGATCGTCATAGAACTAATTATGGAGAGAACGAACCAATCAACCAAATGGCAAAAATATTCAATGCAACTGCAAACCTGTTCGATTTTAATATCTCGAAAGACAGCTACAGAAATAAACTGAAAAACCATTTCCTTCAACTTTAATGTAACGTTTAATTATAAAAAAAAAAATTTGATAATTTTGATAAATTCACTTAGGTGAATATTTTAATTGTATAGACTTCTTTTATTGTTGTTATTATTGATATTTTTGTTTGTAATTTTATTGCTCATGTATTGCTGTATTATTTGTTTTCTTTTAACTCTCTTTGCAACCTTCTTATTCTCATGTTCTGAAATCATATATGTATGTACAAATTCGATTTCTTTAATAACAAATAAATAAATAAATAAATAAATAAATAAATATTTCGTGATAGGATAGGGAAAATAAAAATAAAATAAGAGATAAAAGGCAAATTTGTTTTAAAAATTTGCAGGAACAAAACTAAAATTGGTTTGCCAATAGTCCAGCTAATGGCATAATCCTTGATTATGGGACGCAGTATATTTTTCAATGATTAAAGCTCAGATATATAGTTATATGGAAGCTCGTTTCTTCGATCAAGCTACAGCGTTTCAGCATCAAGGAATATTCATTAGCTAAGATTGAGAGTGCTGCCGTTGACTGAATACAGTTCATCCGCCAGCACCCCTAAGATATCACCTTGGCTAGTGATATCTCACTGCTAATGCCAGTGGTATGTGATATCTCACGTTAACTCATGTGCCAATAACAGGGACTGGAGTACGCGGGGTTGTCACACCCGTGGATCAAAAAATAGAAAAAAAATTAACAAATTAATAAAAACTGATCCCTCCGGTTTGAGTATTATGATACTTGATGTTTATCAAGTAAAATTTAAGTTTCCTTCATTTGAATTGGCTATTTTGACAGTAAACTTAGACTTCGCCAAGTTATCCAGCTGTTTGAATAGTCAATTTCAGTAAAGCAAGTATTTAAGTAAATGAGCAATTTCACGCAGATTCAACAACGTTTTGACTTGACCCCTTTTAATTTTGATTATTTTTTGTTTATAGATAGTCTTTGATAAATAAAAAATATGAGTTCTCTTAGAATTTTTTTTTCGACCAGGGGTCTTCACAGGGTGCCCCTCAATTTTTTGTTATTTTGTGATGTGAGTGCATTTTGACGAGCGATTGTAGAAAAACTACTGAATCGATTTTCATAAATGATATGTCGTTGAATAGGTATTAGAACAAAGTTTTTAAAAATGTACACTGTTAATTTTTTAAAATAATTTTTCCAGGATGATTCTGGAAAAATGTTGGGAGTACAACATCAGCATTCACCAGCTCTACGTTGATTTCAGGCAAGCATATGATAGTATCATCCGCGACAACCTCTGGTCCGCACTCATATGCCTTGGTATCCCAGAGAAACTTGTTTCTCTGTGCAAACTCACAACATCGGGATCAAATTGTAGAATAGTAATCGAAGGGTCAGTCTCTGATCCTTTCGATATAACATCAGGTGTTCGACAAGGTGATGCACTCGCGCCTGTACTGTTTAATTTGGCGCTGGAGTACGCGATAAGAAAAAGCCGAATTGAGACGCAAAACTGCATATATAATAGATCTAGTCAAGTTCTTGGCTACGCAGATGATATTGTGCTTCTCGGACGTAGAACGAGCGATATTAAAAATAGTCTCTCTCAGCTTGAAAGAAATGCTAAACGACTTGGATTATGCATCAACACCGGCAAAACTAAAGTGTTAACAACATCTAAGAACATACCTCCCGGAAGTCTGGATACTGGCGACTACGAAGTGAGTGGAACGCGTGGAAAACTTCAAATACCTCGGGTCTGTAATAACATCGTCAAATGACATGCAGGCAGATATCAAAGCCCGTGTCTCTGCCGCATACAGAGTTTTCTACGCATACTCAAAACTTCTGCGATCAAAACATCTTTCGCGGTCGTGTAAACTCACACTTTACAAAGCATTAATTCGACCTGTGCTTACATTTGGAAGTGAAAGCTGGACACTGACTTCCTCCGATTGTAGAATTTTATCAACATTCGAGAGGAAGGTCATACGAACAATTTATGGTCCATGTAAAGTTGCTGAAAATCAGTATAGAATCCGAATGAATCACGAAATCAGACAACTCCTTGGAGGCTGCGATGTAATCGGATTCATTAAATCTAACCGGATTAGATGGTTTGGTCATGTAGAAAGGGCACCATTAGATAGAATGACTAAAAAAGCGTCCCAACAACAACCAGCTGGTGTTCGTCGAAGAGGAAGACCTAGACAACGCTGGCGTGATGACATCATCCAAGACCTTCGTGATATAGGATGTCGAAACTGGGGTCAACTGGTCATGGAACAAGATGATTGGAAGCTTGTTGCACAGATGGCAAAATCCCTTCATGGGATGTAAACGCCAGAGAGAGAGTGGAGACAGTGGACTGTATTGTTTTACTCAGTAACCTTGATGATGATAAAAATGTTGATTGCATATGTATGGAAGCAACCTGAATTCTTCAATCTCAATAACGTTGAATTTGTGGTCACGTACATTCCTCAGGCATTATAATTATCCTCAACATCGACGCCCGTCACATATAACCACTTTGACAATGATAAGCATTAATAATTCAGGAACTATATCTCAGTAATAACGACGAGCATAATTTTATCAGCAATGACGAAGAAAATAACGATGAATATAAAATAAATCAGGAACTGTATCTCAATAATAACGATGTGCATAAATTTATCAGCAATGACGAAGATAATGACGATGAATATAAAATAAATCAGGAACTATATCTCAATAATAACGATGTGCATAAATTTATCAGCAATGACGAAGATAATGACGATGAATATAAAATAAATCAGGAACTATATCTCAATAATAACGATGTGCATCAATTTATCAGCAATGACGAAGATAATGACGATGAATATAAAATAAATCAGGAACTATTTCTCAATAATAACGATGTGCATAAATTTATCAGCAATGACGAAGATAATGACGATGAACATAAAATAAATCAGGAACTATCTATATGTATCATCAGCATTGACGAAGATTCAATATAAGCAATCTCAATAGTAGCGAAGAGCATAAATGATCAGGAACTAACTATATGTATTATCAGCATTGACGACGAACAATATAATGATGAATTCAACACCATGTGGTCACAGAATATATTTATCAAAGCTATACAATCATCATCAGCATCGACGACCGGCAGCTGTAACCACTGTAATAACGATGAGCGTGAACAAGATCCGGAACTAAAATGTATTATCAGCAATGACGAAGATTCAATACAAATAATTTCAACAATGATGGATTCAAAACCATGTGGTCACAAATATTTATCAAACAACTATACTTATCCTCAGCATTGACGACCGGCAAATCCACAGCACCATAGCATCATCACAACAAAAAGGAAACACAGCTTGCCATTAACAATCTATATGTATATATATTTGTCTACACTAAACTACTTTACATCGAATAAACACTTTTTATTTTAATTTTAATTTTAGTGACAAGAAAACATTACTTAGAATAATCCCGAACAACAACAGAATCATATAATATATATGTGAAGCAAGAGAGCTAGCATCAAAAAAGTCTCTCTTATATACTATAAATTTGTCAGTGAAGACAACCCAACAACAATACATTCCACTCTCAATAAGTTAGATATTAAAGAAAAAACTACTGAATGCAGCCAAGTTAAACGTCGACAATATTGAGTGGAACATATTGTTGTCAAATTGGCGTATCGCTGAAACAATAACAATAATATTTGGAGTAAGTGGCTTAATTAACTTTGAATTAAATTACATCTATATTATTTTGAATTAGATTACATTAATATTACTTTGAATCAGATTACATTAATATTACTTTGAATTAGATTACATTAGTATTACTTTGAATTAGATTACATTAATATTACTTTGAATTAGATTACAGTACATATTATCGTGAATTAAATAACATTAATACTATTTTGAATTAAATAACATTAGATATCTTTTTGAATTAAATTACATTAAATATTATTTTGAATTAATTTATATTCTCAATATTTCAAATGAATTACTATCACTAATGTTTTTGACTTTCACTTCTTTTAGGAATCTAAACAACGTTTGACAATTCAACATTCCGGAATATAAACAATGGATAGGATAAGTCAATCAATACATTTCAATTTATTATCCTCTAATTTAAATTACCTTTTTTTTTTACAGGGGATTTATTTTTCGCGAACATTACTCCCGGCTTTAAAGGAATGATCCTTTAACCCAAATAATAGATGTGTGAGCTTTATTGATTCATCTAATAAATGTATTTTTTTGATGTTGAAATATGAATTAAAGGGAAAATTTAAAAAAAACTATTGTTTGAATCAATTAGTTTCGGAGTAGTTGATTTTGAGAAACGAAATAAAAAATTAATTAGAGTAAGTATTCTGTGTTGCAATGTACGTTTGGTAATTGTCCAGAGCAGAACAATTGTCACGACCTCAACACACCAACATTGTTAACGTTCTCAGATGATTCGTGAATCTGCAATCACTAGTCCTGAGGCACAAGAGTGACAGATGGTGTTTGACTTATAGTCTAAATAATGTTGATGGGTTACACCTTCGGGTATCGAGGAGATACGTAAAAAACCATTGAACCGAAATGATTGAAGTGACTAGATTGTTGGTAGATTTGCACCTTTGATGCGAGCTTATGCTATATTGGATGATGAGATTTTCCGATTATCTTTGCACAATAGAATAAAATCTATTGGGAGATTACATTGATTTCTCACGAGTGACAGTAACTTAACTCCAGTCAATTGAAAAGAGGAGCTATTGAAGCATGAAGTAAACATTGCCAAGGTCGTATTCGATTAATGAGGAACTTCTGGGAGTGATATGAAACATATCGTGTTTGTCTATATTTGACTGCAAGTTACAGAATGTGAAGTGAATGTTGATCTGTTTGCTGGTCGTGGGTTGTTCACCTAGACCTGATGCATGTTAATGAAGGGCAACCGAGTATGGTTTAAGTATATAAATTATTTGTAATTTTTTTTCTTATATATTTAAATTACTGATACACAAAAACTTATAGCAACTGACGATAATATTTGAATTAATAGCAGCCGAGGATAGTGAATGATTAATCATGAAATGTGCATAGCAACCGACGATAAAATATGAATTGATCGTGAACTAGAGGTATACGAATAGAAAAATTCAAGAATGGTAAGTTGACTTATGAAGAAATACCAAACGACAAAAACAACGAAAACACCAACCATGAATGAATTGTAAGGCGTCGAAGAAACAACTACATCTCTGGTTACTGCTCGATTGGAATTGGAAGTACACTAATGCGGTTTGTAGCTCGTTTCAATTGAGAGTGGCTGGTCTTGATAGAGACCACGCGCACAATACCATCCTTGCCGGGATGTAAATCAGTTATACGACCCATAATCCACTGTAGTGGTGGCTGGTTGTCATCGTGTAGTAGAACCAAACATACCGACTTGATACTGAAATGATCTTTGCTGCCATTTGCTTCTTTGCTGTAGTTCAGTGAGATATTCACAGTGCCAACGATCCCAAAACGACTGCATGAGTTGCTGAATTCTTTGAAATCTCGACAATTTGTTAGAAGTTAGATCGAGTAATGAAGGTTCTGGAATTGACGTTAATGGGGCACCGATGATGAAGTGACCTGGTGACAAAGCGGTCAGATCCGATGGATCATTTGACATTGGCAACATTGGGCGAGAGTTGAGACATGCTTCAATTTGGGTGGTCAACGTGAGAAATTCTTCCAACGTTAAACACGACGTTCCCATTACCCGCTTAAGATGATGTTTAGCGCTTTTAATGGCAGATTCCCATAATCCACCAAAATGGGGAGAACGAGGAGGAATCGTAGACCACTCAATGATGTGTGAGAGACAAAAATGTCTGATGTGGTCTTGACAAGATTGAGAAAACAATAGAGATTTTAGTTCCTTGAGTTCATTACGGGCACCGATGAAATTGGTAGCATTGTCGGAAACAATACGTGAGCACAACCCTCGACGTGAAACGAAACGCTTCAGGCAAGCGATGAAAGATTCTGAAGTGGCGTTTATGACGATGTCAAGATGAACAGCTTTGGTGGTAAAACATATGAAGAGACATATATAACATTTATTTTTGACCTTAGCTCTTGATGCATGAATAAAATAAAATGGACCACAAAAATCGATGCCAACCACTGTGAAAGCTCGGCTGACTCTGTTAACGTGTTCCGAAGGCAAATCTCCCATGATTTGGTGTCGTATGACAGGTTTGACGTGACTACAACGCACACAAAGATGCACAATCTGCTTACATAGGCCTCTTCCACCGATGATCCAATAGGCCTGACGAAGACTATACAAAAGTGCCTGTGGTCCGGCATGAAGCAATCTCAAATGCTCGTGTCTAGCAAGCATAACCGAAAATATATGATCACGAGGAAGCAGTATTGGGTGCTTATGATTATATGTTAACGCTGCGTGCGTAAGTCGACCACCCACTCTCAATACACCACTATCGTCTAGAAACGGTGCTAATGAGCGAAGATTACTTTTTACTGAAATTTCTTGATTTCTTGTAAGGGTTTTCAGCTCTTCTGAAAAATGGAGCCTTTGGACAATTTTAATTAATGTTGTCGTGGCAGTTTGCAATTCCACTGATTGAAGATCATCACTAAGTGAGTTTTTTATGTTATCCTTGTATCTGGTTCGATTAATGAAACGTAACATAAATTCAGTAACTCGAAGGAGACGTGAGAGGTTTTCGAACCGATCAAAAATAAACTGATTATCAATTGGATTTTGAAGTAAACTTGGAAGTGAGATTTTACGAAGTTCGAGGTTAGTTTGATCTTGAGACCATTGATTTTGATCGCATGGTGGCCACACGGTGGACGAATACTTCAAAAACTGGGGACCGTCCCACCAAATTGAGGATGATAAAAATTGTGACGGCATGAGTCCTCGAGATACCAAGTCCGCTAGGTTGTCTGCTGTGGGCACATAACGCCAATCTTTGATTACGGTTAATTCCTGTATTTTAGTCAGTCGGTTTGCCACAAATGTATTATATTTGTAAGGTTCGGACATGATGCGATATAAGGTGACCTTAGAATCTGTCCAAAGAAAAATGGCATTGAACGTGTTTTCCATAATCGCTAGCACCTTGTGAACTACCTCAGCTAATAACATTGCTGCACACAACTTGAGACGAGGGATCGTTTGTTTAGTTAGAGGTGCAACTCTGGATTTTGAGCAGAGTAATGCTATGTGATAATGATTTGATTTTGTTGATGAGCGAGTGTAGAGAACACAACCGTAAGCCTTCTCGGAGGCATCGCAGAATCCATGAAGCTCCAGGCTTTCTTGATTGGTTGAAGTAATCAACCGAGGTATGGAGACTCGATGGAGCTCATGCAGTTCTTGTTTGAATTTGGACCAATGATGGATGATATTACTTGGTAGTACGTCGTCCCAATTTGTACCTTGCAACATCCAAATATTTTGCATCACTAGTTTTGCTGTGAGAATGATTGGTGCACAAACACCTAGAGGGTCAAATAATTGGCAAATCTCGGACAATATTTTGCGTTTGGAGTTAGACGTTGTTAAAGGTACGTTGTTAAAACGAACTTCGAAGGAGTCAGTAATAGTATCCCAAAGTAGACCCAAGACTAGCACAACTGGTGATGTAGACTGATCGTCTGAAGACAAACAACTGATGTTGGAGACGAATTTTCTCAGTTCGAAACCGCCAAGGCGAAGTAATTCAGTGATATCATTTTTCAACTGACGAGCTTCATTGATCGTTGCTGCACCTGATAACAAATCATCGACGTAAAATTCACGATCCAGGATTTCAGCGGCTGAAGGAAATTTGGTTTTTTCGTCAATTGACAGCTGTCTCAATGTACGTGTTGCTAAAAATGGCGCACAGGCTGTACCGTATGTGACGGTATTGAGGTTGTACCTTTGAAGTTGTTCTGATGGGTGTTTGCGCCATAAAATGCACTGTAAATGACGCTGGTCTTGCTTGACAAGAATCTGCCGATACATTTTTGCAATGTCGCCAGAAAGAGCGACAACATGTCTCCTGAAACGAAGTATTGTAGAAATAAGGTCAGGTTGTATAGTTGGTCCAACCATTAAGCATTCATTTAGTGAGATATGAGACGAAGTTTTGGATGATGCATTAAACACAACACGAAGTTTAGTGGTGGAACTATTTTCCTTTAGGACATAGTGGTGTGGAAGATAATAACTACCCTTGTCATCATGACACATAGTCGCCGACATATGTCCCAGAGAAATATACTCTTCCATAAAGTCTCTATACTGAGCGTACACGTCGGGATTGCCTTGTAGACGGTTTTCAAGTGCTAAGAATTGTCGATGAGCTGATTGGAACGATGACCCTAATAGTGACACATTGGGTTTTGTTGGGAGTCCAACACAATATCGTCCCTCAGACGTTCGATGGAAATTGGCTTTGTAATGTTCTTCACTTTCGGTTTCTTCCTTTGACCACAGTGGTTTTGCTGGCATATGTTCAAGTTCCCAGAATTGCTTGACCTTTGACTCTAACGTTGAAATAGTACATAGCACAGTGCTGGATTTGGAATGTTCGTAGCCATTTACCTTTATGGATGAGGTGCCGCTGATGACATATCCAAACTCTGAATTATGTAGCGGAGGTAGTTCAGTGTGAATTTTCAGAGAAGAGCCATTAAATAATCGGTGGTATATTTCTGCTCCCAACAAGAGATCTATTCGGTCGGGCACGTTGAAGTAAGGATCTGCCAAGACAATATCGTTAGGCAATGACTCTGGGATGAAGGGAATGTTTATCGACGGTAGATTATCGGTAATTTTCGGTAAGACATAAAATTTAAGATGAACAGAAAAGTCAGAGGTGCGTGAAGTAATTGTGAGATGTATTTTATTTTTAATCAACGTTTTAGTTGCTGTGATACCAGAGATGGTCTTTGAAGTTGGATATTGTCGCATTTTCAACATTTTGCAAGTGGATTTAGTGACAAAATTTAATGTGGAACCACTATCCAACAACGCTCTACACAATAGTTTGGTGCCGTTGTTGGCCACAGCATGTATAAGTGCTGTTCCGATGAGAATCACATTTGTATTATGGTTAGATGTGGTTAATGATGGCACGTTCCGTTCAAGTGATGCAGCACAATTAGTTTCGACGATAGGGTGGCTGGCTGATACGGTTTGCGCCTTAGTTAGTTGATTTGACACTTGCCCATTCGGACTATCAGATGGCAACTGCGTTATTGACATGTCATTGGGTGGAAAATGAAGAAGCTGGTGATGCTTCAATGAGCACTTAGAACATGGTGGGTGATTGCACTGACTGATGGGATGTCGCTCCAGTAAACAGTTACCGCACAACCGTCGGTCCTTGACGAAGTGAAAACGGGACTTCGGGTTCATTTTATCACTGGAAAACAATGAACAATATGGTAAGGTGTGGTTTAAACCACAATAAAAACATCTATCAGTGTGAACGGATGATTTGGAAATACTGCTAACATTAAGTGACATTGAGCTATGGTGTTTTTGCGCGCGAGAAGAACTAGAACTTGAATTGGCTGTCAGCGCATCAAGAATTCTGATGCGTGATCGAAGCAACTCAATCATGCTTGGTAGTGCAAGTGCAACATTAGGTTTGGTGTTTTTGACGATAAAAATTCGTGAGGAATTATCTAGACGTTGAGTCAAATGATGAACGAAGAGAAGGTCCCACTCTGACACTTGCACCTTTAAAGATTTCAATGCACCAACATGTTTGACAATTTTATCCACAAAATAATGTAGCGCTTTAGAAGAATTCTCCTGAGGAGATTTGATTTCGTACAACTCACGAGTGTGAAAACGCTTGATGGACACTTCATTGTTGTAGTGATCACAAAGAGCTGACCATGCTATTTCGTAATTTGCAGCTGTGACCGGGAGGCTTTCTATGAGATTGTATGCTCTACCATTTCGTGTGCTAGAGATTAAATACAAGAATTTAACCGTTGATTCCAAGTTTTTGGAGTGGATCAAATCCACAAACACGTCTCGAAACCCCAGCCAATCGGACTCCAAGCCATTAAACGTAGGTAACGTAATCTCCGGTAATCTAATTCCAGTCGTTACTGAACTTGGTGATGAAGGCTCATAAAAAGAGGCATTATGAAATGAGGTTGCAAATGAAGTATCTTCTGATTTTTTTATGTTATGAATTTTATCCCTCAATACTGTTTCTAAGTTGAGATAGTCCTCATCGAAGGAGTTCCGATCCACTAATGTTGTTTCATCCATAACTTCCAGCTGAGACTGAACACCATCATATTTTTTGGAGATTGTTTGTAGTCGATTGAGAAGAGATTCAAACCCACCGATGGATGTAGCTTTATCGAGATGAGACTTAAAATTTGTGAGCTAGCCTTTAAAGGCACTTCGTTGTTTTTTCAACAACTCAATTTTCGCTGCGTCTGCCATGATATAATTTCACCCTGATACCAACAAGTGGCCAATAGTCACAGTCAAATGGTACACAAACAAAAAGTAAAAATGATCTTAAACTTGAGGTGAATTGATTGGAGACGCTGGCTAACTGACAATACGTAGAACGAAATGATGAGACCAATTTGATTTAAATCAAATACCTTGTACCAAGTTATAGTTTTCTAAATTGAATTGAAGGAATAACTCATCAGAGATGAACGATTACAATTAACATGAATTAGCACAGTCGCTGATTTACTTGTGCTCGCAGGCCAATAGTTGCAGATCAACAACTCAAAAAAGTGGTCGTCACGACAATTGAACAATGACTGACTGTTCAATATTAGACTAGTAATTAGAACAAGTTGTCATAAGTAAGTATAATAAATCAATAGACTTACAATTATTCAAACTAGGGTTTCAACTGCAATATGACTTAATTAGACGAAATTTAGTTAAGTAATAAGTCGTGATAGTAAGACAATGATTGAATATTAATAAGTTAAACAAATAGGTTTAGTAATCACAATGACTAGTTATAAGTCATCAATCAATAGATAGCAATATAATTAATTAACAAATCTACAAACACTCAAACTAGAGTTCAACTTGTAATATTCCTTAATTAGATAAAATTTAGTTAATCAAAATTAATATTAGAAATTCTGAACGAATACCTGCCATCCAACTATTGTGGCTCTTGAACTTCGACTCTTGAATATCCGGTCTTTGATAATCGGCACGGCCAAAATTTATTGATTGATGAATCCAGACGGTAGCGCCCTCTACATCCGGCTCGAAGGACCAAAATGGACGACAGTGGACTGTATTGTTTTACTCAGTAACCTTGATGATGATAAAAATGTTGATTACATATGTATGGAAGCAACCTGAATTCTTCAATCTCAATAACGTTGAATTTGTGGTCACGTACATTCCTCAGGCATTATAATTATCCTCAACATCGACGCCCGTCACATATAACCACTTTGACAATGATAAGCATAAATAATTCAGGAACTATATCTCAGTAATAACGACGAGCATAATTTTATCAGCAATGACGAAGATAATAACGATGAATATAAAATAAATCAGGAACTGTATCTCAATAATAACGATGTGCATAAATTTATCAGCAATGACGAAGATAATGACGATGAATATAAAATAAATCAGGAACTATATCTCAATAATAACGATGTGCATAAATTTATCAGCAATGACGAAGATAATGACGATGAATATAAAATAAATCAGGAACTATATCTCAATAATAACGATGTGCATCAATTTATCAGCAATGACGAAGATAATGACGATGAATATAAAATAAATCAGGAACTATTTCTCAATAATAACGATGTGCATAAATTTATCAGCAATGACGAAGATAATGACGATGAACATAAAATAAATCAGGAACTATCTATATGTATCATCAGCATTGACGAAGATTCAATATAAGCAATCTCAATAGTAGCGAAGAGCATAAATGATCAGGAACTAACTATATGTATTATCAGCATTGACGACGAACAATATAATGATGAATTCAACACCATGTGGTCACAGAATATATTTATCAAAGCTATACAATCATCATCAGCATCGACGACCGGCAGCTGTAACCACTGTAATAACGATGAGCGTGAACAAGATCCGGAACTAAAATGTATTATCAGCAGTGACGAAGATTCAATACAAATAATTTCAACAATGATGGATTCAAAACCATGTGGTCACAAATATTTATCAAACAACTATACTTATCCTCAGCATTGACGACCGGCAAATCCACAGCACCATAGCATCATCACAACAAAAAGGAAACACAGCTTGCCATTAACAATCTATATGTATATATATTTGTCTACACTAAACTACTTTACATCGAATAAACACTTTTTATTTTAATTTTAATTTTAGTGACAAGAAAACATTACTTAGAATAATCCCGAACAACAACAGAATCATATAATATATATGTGAAGCAAGAGAGCTAGCATCAAAAAAGTCTCTCTTATATACTATAAATTTGTCAGTGAAGACAACCCAACAACAATACATTCCACTCTCAATAAGTTAGATATTAAAGAAAAAACTACTGAATGCAGCCAAGTTAAACGTCGACAATATTGAGTGGAACATATTGTTGTCAAATTGGCGTATCGCTGAAACAATAACAATAATATTTGGAGTAAGTGGCTTAATTAACTTTGAATTAAATTACATCTATATTATTTTGAATTAGATTACATTAATATTACTTTGAATCAGATTACATTAATATTACTTTGAATTAGATTACATTAGTATTACTTTGAATTAGATTACATTAATATTACTTTGAATTAGATTACAGTACATATTATCGTGAATTAAATAACATTAATACTATTTTGAATTAAATAACATTAGATATCTTTTTGAATTAAATTACATTAAATATTATTTTGAATTAATTTATATTCTCAATATTTCAAATGAATTACTATCACTAATGTTTTTGACCTTCACTTCTTTTAGGAATCTAAACAACGTTTGGACAATTCAACATTCCGGAATATAAACAATGGATAGGATAAGTCAATCAATACATTTCAATTTATTATCCTCTAATTTAAATTACCTTTTTTTAACAGGGGATTTATTTTTCGCGAACAGAGAGAAAGTCAAAATTTCCCAAAAATTTGCTGAACTTGCGTGAAATTGCTCAAATAGATATTCGATTTTTTTATTGATTTTGTTAGAATCGATTTTAACATTTTACTTACTTTTAAAATGACGAATTCAAATATCTGCTGTGCCAACATAATAGCATTAAATGTCAATCTTAACTCGGTTCATTGTTATCTTGAGAGTGTCCAACCTGACATACTTTTTTGACGGAAACAATTATCAGTGCAAGAGTTGCCACTCAGGATAAAAATAAATATATTTGTCCACACTATGACCTTTAAGCATCGTTTTACTTCAAGCATGGTGTCAGGCATATGTTAGTGATACCATTCCAACAAGGTATCTCTAATGATTAGTTGTCCTAAGCAAACGTTGTTTATCTTTGGACTATATCATTCACCCAACACTCCAGAGAGCATAAATTTATTTCACGACCTATCTGAAAAGATAGATAGATTAAATGATTATCCTAATGCCAAATTTATAGTTCTTGGTGACTTTAACGTCCACAATATCGAATGGCTCACTTTCAGCTCTAAAACAGCTGAGACAGGGTGAGCTGTTTGCTATATATATATTATAATTAACAGTTGATTGACCAGCCAACAAGGGTTCCTGACATTTTTAAAGAAAAGAGTCACTTACTTGATTTGTTTTTGACAACTTATCCATGCTTGGTACAAATTAAGGTATCAGAGCCTATAGGGAGATCAGATCTTAATATGATTTCCACAAAATTAAATATTGAAATCCCTAAGCAGTTTAAAACAAATCTTCGGAGTGCATGGGACTGTAAAGCTGCGGACTGGCTAGGTCTTTAATGTATTTATAATAAGTTTCCCTGGAAACTTTTTTGTCTTGCTCCTCAAAACCCTGACATTGCTGCTGTGAATTTTTCGGAAACTGTTCTGGGGGTATGCGCAAATTCATTCCAAGTAAGTTAATAGTTCTTAATGCTGAGCAATGATTTTCGTCTAAGTGTAAAAAAGCAATTAGAATAAAAAAAAGCGTTTCTAAAGTTTATGCAGAACAAAAATGTTGAAAATCTTAAACAATACAGAATAAAGCAAAATTTATGCAGAAAACAAGTAGATGTAGAAAAAAATCTATTTAACAGAAAAAAGCAGCAAAATTTACTAAGCATCCAGCAGGCTCGCGTGTTTTCTATAAAGCCATTAAGACTGTGCAAGGCAATTTTTGTAGGCCCTCTCTACCTCCTATAATTGAAAAAGACATACCAATTGTAGACCCAAAAGAAAAAGCTAACTTTCTAGGTAATTATTTCTCTATAAATTCCACATTAAAATAACCCAATTTTTTACCTAAACCAATTCCTAGACCTTCTTATAAAATGATGCGAATTATTTTTCGAAAATGCTCTTGCAAATACATAAATACTAATAAAACATCTGGACCTGATTGTATCCCTCCAATTATTCTCAAAACATTTGCTAAGGAATTAGCACCAGTTCTCACTAAAATCTTCTATGTTATTTGTCATACAAGAGAAGGATTTTTCCTGATATATAGAAAATGGCTAGTATACAACCAGTTTCTAAGAAGGGTAATAAATCTGATCCAACAAACTATAGACTCATTTTGATCTTTTCGGTTGTTGCTAAAATATTTGAAAAATACGTCAATTTTAATATGATGAGCTTCCTGGAGTCCTCACAAATTTTAAATGAAAGACATTATGGGTTCTGAAAAGGTAGAGCAACAGGAGATCTGCTTGTCTTTGTCATGCATGTCTGGAAGAAGTCGCTGGAGAGCCATGGAGAGACTTTCGGTGTTGCACTTGATATCTCCAAAGCATTTGATAAGGTGTGGTACAACAATCTAATATGCAAGTTGAGATGCTATGGAATAGATGAGCAACTTCTTTCTTGGTTACAAAGCTTTATAGCTGATCGCAAATTTCGGGTCAATATTGATGGTGTATCATCGGACGTCTTTTCAACCAATGCAGGAGTTGCTGAAGGTTCCGGTTTGTCACCAATGCTTTTTCTTACGTATATAAATGACTTGTGGGATTCAACAATCCAACCTATCCATAGTTTTGCTGATGATAGCACACTTCATGCGTCTCAGGAATCATCAAATCAATATTCACCCTCGACGGATAATGACACGAGATCAAGCTTAATTAATTGTTTAAACGTTGATCTTAAAACAATTATGGATTAAGGTTTAGCAAACAGTATTGAATTTAATGCTAGCAAAACATAGGTTTGTCTGTTTAATATATTTTGCTCACCTAATCCGTTTCCTTTAAAGTTTGATGTGAAAGATCTTGTGGAGAAAGAGTCTGTCAGACTTCTGGGGGTTAAAGTTGAAAATAATATGAAGTGGAATTTTCATATTTTTAGCTTAGCTAAGAACGCTGTTCATAAATTAGGGATTTTAGGACGTTTTAAAAAGTTTTTCAATAGCGAACAGCATATTTTGGTCTACGAGTATTTTATTCGTCCTTGCATGGAGTTCTGTTCTCATATTTGGGGTGGAGCGTATCTTACGAGTTTGAAATGCCTTGATGCTGTGCAGCGACGAGCTATTAAATTGATTGATAACTCTGATCTTACTACAGCGCTTTATTCATTGCAGCACAGGAGAAATATTGCTGATTTAACTATTTTTCTTAAATATGTCATGGATGAAAGGGTTTCTGAAGAGACCAAATCGATTTTACCGAAGCCTGCATTATTCTTGCGTCATAGCAACCAGAGCTGCAACAGCGGCACATTCTTTTGCGGTTCAAATAACAAAGTGTAGAACTGTGGCCTTTCAACATGATTTTTTTAATCGACACACTCTTGGAATTCCGTGCCGGCGTGGGTTTTTCCTAAAATCGTTTTTCCTAAAATAAAAATTGTTTCTATTTAGATTCTGGGGGTCTCCTCTACCGGCAGGTAATTACTTACTGCCCACATGATCGGTAAGTAATTACTTACCGACCTGTGATTTGTAAACGAAACTTATTATGTTTATTTACAAATCAGTAAACATGATAAATCGTGCAAAATAGTGTTTTTTTCCTACAAGAGATTTTTTCGAGAGTAAACATTTGTTCACGAGACGCGCTAGCGTCGAGTGAGACATGTTTACGAACGAAAAACGTTTTTATCTCGCGTAGGAAATGCAATTTTTTCTATGATAGTAATATATAATCATTATTTACTATAAATTATAAAGTTAGAAATCGACAACAAAATATTCAAAATTCATATTCTATTTTTTCATGGTTGCGTTGTTTAAAATACTTTGTAAAATTATATGAAAAACCATAGCAACTACAATTTGTTATTTTTTTTACACCAGTGGAATAGTCTTTTCATTTGTTATCATAGAAAAAAATTTGTTATCATAGCCATCATCGGCTGAAGAAAAAATCATTTATTGGTATCGCTACGTTGATGATATAATTTTATTATTCAAAGGAACGAATAGACATCTTAATCTATTACACCAATACATAAACAGCACAGAACCTTCCATTTAATTTACATTAGAAAATGAAGAAAATAACACAATAAATTTTTTGGATTCATCAATCAAAAATGTAGATTTAAAACAAACATTCAAAATATGCCGAAAACCAGCCCGTAATCCGTACAAACAATAAATATTAAATCACATCATCCATACCAACATAAACTAGCTGCCTACAACCATATGATCAATAGATTGAACAATATACCAATGAATGCAGAAAATTATCAAGACGAATTAAACAACATAAAATACATAGCCAGTAAAAACGGATATAAAAATGAAATAATTGACACATTAAATAGCAAATATAAAAACAAGAAAAATTTGCGAACCCTAACAACATTGAAAAATGAAGAAAACTTAGCAGGCAAAAAATACGTAGGCGTAACATACAATAAAACATTATTAAAAATAATGCAAAAAACTTTAAAAAAATATGGATATATTGCAGCTTACAAAAACAAAACTAAAATAGATAATTACTTAAAAACTAAAAAAACCCAAACCTAAGACGCAGGTGTTTATAAACATACCTGTGACGACTGCAGTAAATTTTATATAGGCCAGACGGGGCGGTCCTTCACAAAAAGATTTATAGAGCACACCAATGAAATTAATAGAAGCGATCCAAAATCCAGATATGCCCAACATTTAAAAATAGAAAAACACAAATACACCAATATCAACACAAATTTAACCATATTACATAAAAAAAGAAAAGGACAACATCTAGATAGATCGGAAGAAATAGAAATATATAAACATAAAAACAATAACAACATTTTAAATGATAAAATTTAACACTAGAACTAACAAAATATATGACATAATAATAAAAAATAGCAGTTGAAATAGTATATAAGTAATAGTTTAAGCAAAAACTGTAATAATAATTTAAGAACTAAGGATGACGTAAGTCGAAGTCGATATTCTATAAAATAAAAAATCAAATTCAAATTGTTACTATAAGGAAGTTTCTATTATTATTAATAAAATAAAAAATTAAAAATAAACAGTAAAAAGTATATTTTTAAATATTGCATTTTAATTTTATTTTGTTCAAATTGGGTAAAAAAATAAATAAAAATCTTTCTTTTGACACACTTGACAACATTTTTTTGACAAACTTATTATGCCATAATCCTCAATAATAATAATAAAATTTCATTTCAAACAAAAAATTAGTTTTATTTTTTTCCAAAAAACTGGGTAAAAAAATAAATAAAAATCTTTCTTTTGACACACTTGCCAACATTTTTTTGACAAACTTATAATTCATCTAGTTTTTGAGCTCACATACCAATCCCGACCACCCAGATTTCTCCCCATTCTTTGTTCCTTCTCATTATCACTTAACACGAAAGTTTTTTAAGCAAAAAATATGCATATTTCCTTGTTTTGACACACTTGACGATTTTTGACACATTTCCGGTACACTTATCGAACACAGCGTCCTTTCGGCTCTTACCTTTGACTGTACCTGTTTTTAAAATTCAAAAGTTTTAAATTCCCTCCAGCCTTTTTCTAGTTTCGTCGGTTGTACGGCCGGACAGAAAACCGGCAGACAGACATATATTTTTTTCTTTTGCTTTTTAGAATCCGTAGGTCCTAAATCGTCGAGAAAAGCCAAAAAAGGGGGGGGGGGGTAAGAATTTAACTTTTAGCTCATGAATGTAATACTTAGGTCTTCCAGACCGAAGTAAACTTCATTGCGAAAACAATCATAAAAAATATGAAGGGGATGAAATCTCAAGCTCTGACATATCAATACTTCGGTCTGGGTTAAATATTTTGATTTTCGCCAAAAAACTTTTATGAGGACATTGTTTTAAGTTAAGTGCAGCGATGCATATCAAACATAAAACTCTTTGTTAACGTACATGTATTTTTTATCTCTGCTTAGAAATTTATTACAAAACTAACACGAAACATCAATACGTTTCCGGAAAGTTATAACATATCATAAATTAACATAATTTAGTGAAGATGATATGATACAATCAGCAAACTACTGAAAAACCTCTCCCTTTTTTGAGAAAATATAACAAAATCAAAAATTCATACTTCTTTCAAAATTCCAAAAGTATTCTAGAAATTATAATAAAATCAAAAAATTAAACTTTTTTTAATATTCTAAAAACTATTACAAAACCAAATTTTTGAAACTATTTCCAATATTCTAAAATTTTACACAAATTCCTACAAAACTCAAAACAATAAACTTTTTTCAGATTGCCAAAAATATTCAAACATTTATAATAAAATCAAAAATTGAAACTTTTTCAAAATTTTAAAAATATTCCGAAAATTCTTACAAAATCAAAAATTGAAACATTTATAAAAATTCTAAACATATTGGAAAAATTATAACAAAATCAAAAATACAAATTTTTTTCATAAGTCAAAAAATATTTTAAAATCGAAAACCCAATCAAAAATCAGAGAAAAATTCGAAATTCAAAAAATTTTTCCAAAATTCTAAAAATATCGCAAAATTTATAACAAAGTCGAAAATACAAACTTTCTTCAAAATTCCAAAAATATTTAAAAAATTATAATAAAATCAAAAATTTAAACCTTTTCAAAACTCTAAAAATATTCCGAAAATTCTTACAAATCAAAAATACAAACTTCTTTCATGTTCGTTAACATTTCATGTCAAACAAATAATTAATTTAATTTTTTTCTAAAAATTTGATTAAACAAAAATTAAAATCATTCTTTTGTCACACTTGACAACATTTTTTTGATAAACTTATAATGCAAAAATCTAGTTTTTGATCTCACATACAAATGCCGACCATCAAGATTTCTCCAAATTCAATGTTCCTATTCGTAATCACTTAAAATGAACGATATAATGAGCGAAAAATATGCCAATTTCATTGTTTTGACACAATTGATGATTTTTTGACACACTTTAGGTACAGTTATCGAAAACATCGTCCTTCGGCTCTTCCCATTGAATTTACCTATTCCTAGAAATAAAAAATTTTTGAAATCCCTGCAGCGGTTTTCGAGATTTCGTCGGTTGTGACGGCCGGCCGGAAGACAGACATACATTTTTTTTTTGGTTTTTTAGAATTAGTAGGTCCTAAAATGTCGAGAAATGCCAAAAAAGTGGGTGAAAGGATTTCACTTTTGGCTCGAGAATGTAATACTTGGGTCTTTCAGACCAAAGGGGGGTTTTGGGTCTTTCACAATGAAAATTTAATACAATTAATCATAGTTGCGTTGCGTCAGCCTTTTTCTATATTCGAGAAAGGGAAATGCGCATTAGTTTGATTTATTATTTTTTTATATAATTAGAGCGAAATTGTTATTTTATAAAATACAATCAAATTATTTATAAAATGCAATCAAAATAATTTCCCTTCAGACTTCAATACAATCATATAACTTATTTGATCCTTACGGCAACTATAAATATAAGTGCGTTATTAGTCTTAATATAATAAAACGAACAGTTTATTTTATTCTGTTGTGTGAATAATGGGAAAATTTGATGTCTTGCATTGAAGGTCATTTTATTTGCAGAATATTAAACAGTTAAATAGACATCGAAATTAAATAAATTTATTTAATTGGTTGAAATATATTGTACCAAAAAAGATCAAACAAAATTCTGTGTTTTTTAAATTTGTTTTAGTTGTTTTACCAATGTATTTTAAATTAATTTAATATAAATTAATAGATGTTACTCTGTTGGAAGGATAAAAAGTTGTATTGGGTTTGTGTTAATTGTATTTTATTCTCTCGCAAATTCGTTAACTTTTACCGAAAAATAAGGTTTGTTATATTTTCTAATAAAATAGCAATGTTGTGTTCCGCAACAATCGCGCAACAGAATAAAATTAACAGCTGTTTATTTTATTCTATTAAAACTAATAACGCACACAAGTTTGATTGAAATTTTGTAAAATAGCAAAAATCAGCTATATATGTAGTTGCCGAAAAGATAAACTTTATTTTCAAAAACTGACACACGTAATTTTTCGCATATTTTACGTAATAATTCGCAGATCACTAAAATTTTGCGGCGGAGCACTAATGGTCGAAGAAACTTTGTTAACTCGATCATTGTATACCAATAAGTGAATGTTAAACAAACTCGTCCTAAGCAATTAAGGCAACAACAATGTGTCACTGTATGGTGTGTATTTTGGGTGGGAGACATCATTGAACTATTCTTTAGCGGAAATAGGGCTGCTGTAGCAGTGACTGTTACCGAACTGTAATTAGTTAGGGAAAACCTGATTAGATTTAGATTGAGTTTTTCGTATTTGGCCCTAGTTGAGCAATCTGATACAAAATACCTTACTTGGGTTTTCCCTATTTAATTTTATATGGTGAACTTGATCAGGCCCTGATTCGACTAACCTAATTGGGACCAGGGCTTTATTTGAGCCCTGAAAAAATGCTCGGGTACAGACGCTCCGGGTACAGTACAAACCGAGATATTTTATAAAAAAAGGATAATATTGATGTTGTCGTTTAATTTCAAATTTAAGAAAATAAAAAATAGTTTTCGAGCGAAACTGTCGTCTGAGGGCCCTATCGACGGGGACATTTTTTTTCTTTTCTGTACACTAGTTATGAGCCAAAAAATAATGAAATATCAAATCTATTTGAGAATTTGAAAATTTTATTTCAGAGCGAAGGAATTCAGGATGGTGCGTCCTAAATGTTGAATTTTGAACTGCTGGTTTCGGATGGTAAATGAAGTATTTAATTTTTGATATAACCGTATTTGAAAACAAGAAAATGAAAATACGAATACAGTTGATTAGGAAGTGCAAAATAAAATACTCAAGAGAGGTATATTCAAATAATTTAATCCCTGACACTTTCTTTCTAAAATAACTGGAAATATCTTTCTCCAAAGAGGCTATTTCTAAAAATATCGGGGCAAGGCCAACAGATTGTTGATTTAGATAGATGTATAATTTTTTGATTGAAGTATGTTTAGCACAGGCAACATTTGCCCGAAATATGTGTTCATACAAGTTTCTCAATTTCCCCCCTAATCGGTGTAAATATGTCTATTGGCTCAATAAATAAATGGTTCGATGACATATAAGGTTGGTAAACTTTATACTTGACTTATGTATTAAAAACAAAGTCAACAAAATATTGTTATGATCTTCTTAATTTAGAATTCTAGTGGGATTGTGTTAATTTCAAAAAGTGTCTGTTCGGATTGTCTTCTTATATAGTCAGTACGTGATGAGAATCTCAACCATTCTTTGCTATGCGTAATATATAGTATCTAAATGACGAGTCTTGCTTTGTGGTACTCTGTGCTTATTTCATCGAGATTGGACATTAGTTTATAAAGAAAAAAGTCACAATTATAAACAATATTTCATGAACCAGATGAACCGGAGATTTCAGATTCTAATCCGGTTCAATTGAATGAATCCGATAGCACCGCATGTTTCCAAGGAGTTGTGTGATTTAATGATTTATTCGTCTTTTGTACTGATTTTTGGCAACTGTGTTTAACCTTCCTCACGAATAAAATTTTACAATCGGTGGTAGTCAGTGTCCTGCTTTCATATCTAAAGGAAGGCGCAGGTTGAATTAATGTGTTGTATAGTATGAGTTTAGGCGACCGCGAAAGATGTTGTTATTGCAACTCAAAAGAGTGTGCGTAGAAAACTTTGTGACACGGGCTTTGATATCTGCCTGCACGTTGTTATAATAGACCCTAGGTATTTGCTGTTTTCCAGTCGTTCTATTTAACAGTCGCCAGTATCCAGATTGCCGAATGTTATGTTCCTGGATGTTGTTAAATGTTTAGTTTTGCCGGTGTTTTATTATAAAAGTCGTTTAGCATTTCTTTCAAGCTGTGAGATCCTATCCTTAATATCACTTGGTCTTCATTCGAGAAACACAATATTATATTAAAGATCACAAGCATATGATCAATACCATATCAGCACTTATGTATGATCAATCGTCAGCTACACTTGTAAAGTGTCTCTTAGAGATCTTTACATGATCGATTTGATTTACCGTTCTTCCGTCATTTGATTTTCACGTTACTTCGTGAACTCTCTTGTGAGTGAAGAAAGTGCTGCAAATAACTATAGAGAATACATTATAGTCAGTTCAGTTGCGCCAAAGCATTATTGTTGGTGGTACAAAGCAAGTTGTTGAGGCCGATATGTTGTTTCACTTCTATCAATTTAAGTATTAAAACTGCGTCTGTCTTAAAGCGTCTGTTCTCCATGTTAGGGGCGGCTTGGAGCAGGAATCTGTCTTGAAAGTAACGATGAAACCATCATCAATGTTCATGCACCTACTAAAGACACAGCGGATGACATTTAAGACCTGTTCTTTCTAAAACTAGAAGAAGTCATCAATAACATCCCGCGGCACGATATAAAAATCGTGGTAGGTGACTTCAATGCTCAAATTGGTAGAAGTGCAGAACTTGAAGCACATACTGGCCTAACAGCTTGCAACAATAACGGCTTTTACCAGCAACAATAACGGCTTTTGCGCAGCTGAACTGGCTATGATGAATGATCTAGTAATTTCTTTAATAAGAGAATCCACAAAGTAACATGAAAATCAAACGTTGGAAGAACTGAAAATCAAATCGATCATGTCATGATTTCTAAGAAACATTCTACAAGTGTAACTGACGTTCGATCATAAAGAGGTGCTGATATGGACACCAATCATATGTTTGTCATCTTAAGGTAAGTACAAGTGCAAGAATGGTCATCTACATTTAAGATACAAGCAAAAAAGACCGAACGCTGGAATGTCAAAGCATTTAAACATCCGGAAACGCTGAATAGATATCAGGAAATAGAGCATAGAAGAGCATGACATCCCGTCTGAGAAGCCATTAAACATACAAGAAGATTGGCAAACACTTCAATCGACCATTATATCCGCAGCACAAACTTCAATCAGAACACGACCACCGAAATCACGTAACGAATGTTTTGATGAAGAGTGCCGCGAAAACGTTGAGCACACACAAAAACTGCGAGAAAAATGGTTAACAAGGAACACCCAAAGCTCCCAAACTGATTATCTATGCGCAAGAAAAGCCTCAGCTAAACTCATACGGAAAAAGAAATGCGAACACCTGAAGAAGTGTGTCGAAAATATAAACCATTCGAAAGCATGCTTTGCCAATATGTGGAATCTGACAAAACATTTCGATCCAAGATCAATAGCCACCAAAAATGGAAACAACGAACTTATAACAAATGAACGTGATGTGCTGCCAGTATGGCGATCCCACTTTCAAGACCTACTGAATAGGACGAATAAAGTTCATCTTGTTCAAGCAACTGCTCCGTCAAGTGAGAAGATTTGTGTCCCTTACCCAACAAAAGAAGAAGTGGAAGCAGCCATCAAAAAATTAAAAATGGTAAATCACCAGGTATAGATGGAATCCCAGCAGAAGTATTTAAACACAGAGGAGCAGCTCTGGTCTCACGTATATATGATCTGATTCTTGCATTCTGGGACCAAGAAGAACTACCTGCTGAATGGGAAACAGCTCTCATTGTTCCGCTACATAAGAGAGGTGACCGTCTAAAGTTTGCGAATTATCGTGACATCGCCTGTTGAACACTGCATATAAAATTGCTTAAAACTCTTCAATGATTGCCTCAGATTTGTTGTATTTCTAAAACAGTAGAAAATCGGTCGGGTTATTATAATCCCAAAAACCGACGATGGAGATCTTTCAGATCCTAAACCATCCCGTCATATTATGCTACTCCCCGTACTAGGCAGCATTTTTGAAAGAAATTATAAACATCAGACTACACAAATGCTTCGATTTGAATGGTAGGCTGTCCGATAGGCGTCTGACAGAGCCACTCTACTGAGATGGCAGCATATAGAATTGCTGAGGTCGTCCGATTGACTGCTGAACAGTTCTCTCTCAAATATTTCGTGGATTATCGTTATGAGCTACATTAAAACGATAAATTGTCCAGGTAATCTCTACAGATTATTAGGAAATTATTTACACTAAAGTAAAGCAATAATAAGGGATGACTATGGTTCAGTGAAGCAGATCATAGCGCAAGAGTCTATTCTCGGTCCAACTTCTGGAATATGGTCTGCGACACTAGCATGATGAATAAATAAATAAAAAACAAAATTACAAACAAATAAATAAATAAATTAGGAACAATAAATTCAAATGGAGAGGAAAACCCCAATATAGCTTTGTTAAGGAATAACCAATATTAAATAAATAACATTACATTTTATCAGGGACTGAAACCCTGAAAAAATTGGGTTCGGGTTCAGGTTCGGGTTAATCAAAATAGAAAGTTCAGGTTCAGGTTCGGTTTAGGGCTCGGTTTGGGTTCAAAATTTAGAAAAAGAGTACAATATATTTTATTTATTTGTCAAAAACCAAAAAAAAATTTAATTTAAGATCAAAATATTTTTTAAATTTTCTTCTTTTAAATTTGCTCTTTGTGGTGACAATACAAATTTCAAAGCTGAGAAAGCCTCTCTACGCTTACTTGCGTAGGAAAATATATATATTTTTATATTTATTAATGAACCCGAACCTGAGTTTTTTGGATTCGGGTTCAGGTTCGGGTTCATGGTTTATAAAAAGACCGAACCTGAACCCATTTGGGTTCAGGTTCGGGTTCGGTTTCAGTCCCTGCATTTTATTAGGCAATTTTTTTTTTTTGCACCAGGAGTAAATCTATTTTGTATTACGGTAGGTTTACACCAACAGGGAAAAATATAAGTACAACGTAACACACTAAATAAATAATAAGTAACTGATAAATAAGTAAATTTTGGATTATTCAGGGGTCCTCACAGGGTGCCCCTCAATTTTTTGAAATCTTGTGATGTGAGTGCATTTTGACGAGCGATTGTAGAAAAACCACTCAATCGATTTTCATAAATGATATGTCGTTGAATAGGTATTAGAACAAAGTTTTTAAAAATGTACACTGTTAATTTTTTGAAATAATTTTTAACGGTGTAACATAAGAAAAAAACGGTGTAATTGAAGAAAAGATTGCGCTACGCCTTTTTTTTTAAACTAAATTGAAGCTTATTTTATATCTAACAACTTGTGAAAGTTTAGTACTAGTGATATTTTTTGTTATAAAGATAAAATTCGTTGTGCATATGACTGTCGGGAATCAGTTTTTTTGTTCTGAAGGAAAATGATAAAAATGGCGTTATAAACTAAGAGATTTTTTTTTATAGACATTACATAGGTCTGCACTAGCTAAACATTCAAGTGAATGTCAAGATAATTTCGATTTTGATAACGCTCTAGTCCTAGAATAAGAACCCAAAAAATTCAAAAGATTGTTTAAAGAATCGGCCTTCATTTTGGTTACAGATGGGACAACAAATTTCAAATGTGATAGTAATAGAATGCAGAATAACTACACAAACATTATCAAAACACATATGAAACAAAAGGGAAAGAATTAATTCAAAATACTTTTTAACTTCTTTTTATAAAACTTATACACATTTCACCATACAATAATTCACAAAACAAAACATGAATGTTGATATAGATTCTTATGGTTCTTTTAACTCTGTTTTCTTATCGATTGTGAAAGAAAATATTTAATCAATAATAAAAAAGATCTAGTTGGAGAAACAAAAAAAATTTTTAAAATAACTAAAAACATCGGGATTTGACAATTGTTTTTATCAACACTATTGACAAGTCCTGCTGAATATCGACAACAATATGAAATAACAATAAGTGATCGATATATTCTCATGTTTACTCTTTTTAACACTAATATGTTCTTTTCGTTTTCCCATATATCTTTTTCAGTCTGAAATTTGATTTTTCTTGAATCCAATTTAGAAATGTTCAACACGTTTCACCTTTTCAACATTAGTTTAGTATTTTGATAAATTAAAAATGTAATGTTTTTAAGAAGAATTTTTTAAATTATGACAAAAATCTATAGATTTAATTTATTTTTTTAATGTAAGTACAAACAGAGGGATTGTTTTTTCTTGTGTTTTATGTTTGTTCATAGTTTAATTATTAAACGTTGTTTCTTAGATTTCTATTAATAAGCCTTGATAATGATGAGAAACATCGAAAATTTGGCAAATAAATAAGGAAGAATAAAAATATATATTACAGTTGAAAAGCTATTAAATTGTTTGATTTATAAAATATAACAACTGATTTAATCTTTTAAACATTTTTTTTTATGTTAAATATCAAAAATTTTATTATTAAATGACCTTTTTAAAATATTATAAAAACTATATATGTACAATAAAGAAAATATGAGCAATTTCAGCATAAATCCACAAAAGCGCTTATTGTTATGTACATTAAATGAAGCTTATAGGAGTTTAAAAATAAGTTTCCCGTTGTGAAAATAGGATTTACTAAATTCACGTCCCTTCGACCACAAGAATGTTTAAAATTATCCCAAGGAGTTCATAATATAACAAAGAATTACATAACAAAAAATTATTCCTTTTAACAAAAGAAAAAAAAATGTTTTGTAGAAATCCGATCAAAGTAGGCGGCGCGACGGCGGTTTAAAGTAGAAAAATCTCATATTTTCTCATATTTTTCACGCCTTACAACCCTTATATCGCGTTTAACAACCCTAGATCCAAGATTAAAATATCATCATTTAGTTCAATCGCTTTCCAAAATGCACAAAAACATTAAAATCGGACAGCGAATAACGAAGTTATGGAAAATAAAAGCATCTGTCTGACGTCTCACACTTTTTTTTTGTTTTTAAATAAAAAGTGTTGTGTTATAGAGTTTAGAATATGTGTCACAACAACACATAAATACTTTTTAATAAATTTCATGTCAAACAAATAATTGATTTTATTTTTTTCCAAAAAATTGGGTGAAAATTAAATAAAAATCTTCTTTTGACACACTTGACAACATTTTTTGGACAAACTTATAATGCAATAATCTAGTTTTTGACCTCATATACCAATATCGACCATCTAGGTTTCTCAACTGTCCTTGTTCCTACTCATTATCACTTAAAGCGAATGTTTTTTAAGCAAAAAATATGCATATTTCCGTATTTTGACACACTTGACGATTTTTTTGACACACTTCCGTCGAACATATCGTCCTTGCGGCTCTTACCATTAAGTGTACCTATTTGTATAAACAAAATTTTTCAAATCCCTCAAGCTGTTTTCTAGATTTCATCAGTTGTGAAGGAAGGACGGTAAGCCGGTCGGCCAAACGGTCGGCCGGCCCGCAGACAGACATATATTTTTTTTTGCTTTTTTTGTATCAGTGGGTCCTAAAACGTCAAGAAATGACAAAAAAGTGGGGGCAAGAATTTCACTTTTAGCTCATGAATGTAATACTTAAGACCGATATATTTTGCAGTCGTGGATAAAATAGCATCTTGTATTCGCATAGGATGATGGCATTTTTTTCTAGAATCTACTGATTGTCACCGCTGTTTTACTTCTTCTTCTTCTTATTTCTCCTAGAAGTATCCAAATAATTGTATAAATAAATGTATAAAATAAATTGTTTTTTTTTTGTTGTAAATGCACATGAGAGACGTCAGAACGATGTTTTATTTTCCATAAATTTGTTATTTGCTGTCCGATTTTAATGTTTTTGTGCATTTTGGAAAGCTATTGAACTAAATAACACTAAACAACAATTAGATTTAGGGTTGCTAAACACGATATAAGGGTTGTAAGGCGTGAAAAGTGGAAAGATGAGATTTTTCTACTTTAAACCGCCATCGCGCCGCCTTAAACTACTTTGATCGGATTTCTCCAGAACATTTTTTTCTTTTGTTAAAAGGAATAAATTTTTGCCCTGAGACTTAAGAAATTCCAAAAAAAAATTAAGAGTCACCCTAATATATACATATTTATACATATATATAAACGATATATATATATATATATATATATATATATATATATATATATATATATATATATATATATATATATATATATATATATATATATGTATATATATATATATATATATATATATATATATAAATATATATATATATATTATATATATATATATATATATATATATATATATATATATATATATATATATATATATATATATATATATATATATATAATATATATATATATATATATATATATATATATATATATATATATATATATATAATATATATATATATATATTTATATATATATATATATATATATATATATATATATATATATATATATATATATATATATATATATATATATATATATATATTATATATATAAATGTATATATATATATATATATATATATATATATATATATATATATATATATATATATATATATATATATATATATATAAATATAAATATATATATATATATATATTATATATATATATATATATATATATATATATATATATATATATATATATATATATATATATATATATATATATATATATATATATATATATATATTTCTTTGTTTTTTGTGAATCAGAAGGTTCTTTTTGATGATGTTTTTGGAACCG